>CAJFCJ010000071.1:0-30883 GCA_904063045.1 Dimorphilus gyrociliatus
AGAGAAAATAAAGAGAATTGAGAAGATGTTTAGGTAAGATTGATTTATTCTTTTAACAACACATTTTAATACCTATTTAAAAAATAATTTTATTATTTTATACCACGAATGAGCACTGTCAAGCACCCAGTTAACTGACGCTAACAAGGGTATAAAAGAGAGTGAATGTATCCAAACGTTGTGAGAAAGCTAAGATATAATTTTAGACGGAATTATCCGCAATTCCGCACTATAAGCGGAAAAAAATCCTATAAATAGAACACTGGGGCAAGAATGAATCACTCATTTTGATTTTTCTAAGATATTTTTATATATTTTGTTTTTCTTTAAAATTAATTCTTTCTTTTTTTGATAAATTTAGTCATTTAACAGAAAACTAAAAATGGATGAAAATCATACAATTGAAGAATTAAGATGTAGAGTTTGCAGTGTAAAATTGGTGGATATATTAATACTTCCCTGTAAGCATGTTTTGCTATGTCATAGTTGTTTAGAATAATTTCAAACGCAAAAGTGTCCTCAATGCCAAGCAGAAATTACAGATTGGATAAACGTTAAGATAGACATGAAATCTATATGTTGGTTTCAACAAAAATAATGTTAAATAATAATAAGATTTAAAGCAATAACAAATATTTGCTCTCTACAATAATGAAATTAGATCTCCAAGAGTCTAAATGATTTGTAAATCATTTTTTTTTTGAAATAAACTGTTAATAGATAGAACCTTGATAATTAGACAATATAAGCTGTCAAAAATGACACATGGAATTGCTGACACTGGTCCAGAATATTAACAAACTCAACTACGCCCTGGGGCAAAAAAAAACGAGGTATAACCATGAGACGGCATACAGTTGGCTTGGTGAAATTGCGGTATTTTACATGTCAGAAGCTACTGAGTTCCTGAGCGGAGAGGCTGCTTAGAGAGCCATGTAAAACAGAAGAGAAGAAAGCAAATATGAGCTTGAGTAAATCGGGTCAACACTCAAGAATGGATACCAACCAACGGCTGAATCAAAGCTTGGCACCGAGATTTACAATGGGTTGGTATATGACGAAGTCACACTGGATTGGAAGAATGTGATGGCAAACATGCTGAGCGATAACGACGAAGATTCTCAATCATTTACTGGTCTTCTACTGCTCAACCAGAAACCCCAAAAATTGAAATGTGAAGTATAAATTTTATGAAAAAAAAACCCTAGCCCTGATATATTACCACTTGCATATCAGTAGCCCTGTCTGAACTATTTTCTTTTGATAGAAATGTCAAATGAATTATTGATAACGTTACTTTTATGAAATGTTAGGAAGTGTAGGAAAAAGTTTCAGTCATTGAATTATTATTTACAAAAAGCACCTTTTATGTAGAGTAGACCTGCTTCAAAGAATTTGTAGTTTGTATATTGAGTTTTTAAAGAGCAATTTCTAGATGCTGAAACATAATCAATAGCTCTGAAAAGAATAGTTATATAAATCATATTCATAATGGAACAGAAAAATATTACTGACTTGCATCCGGAATGCAAATTACATTCTTTTAAACAGACATCAACACTTACTGCTTTATAATCAGTATTCCATATGGGAGAAACAAAGGGTGGGTCTGAAACAACTACCTTATTCTCCCAAATATGATAAAAGTTGTCCGATAATTGAGGTTGTGTATCTTTCACAAATAATACAAAGTTATCACGATAGCTCTTGCCTGTATATGAACTCTTTAAATAGCAAGTTCTTGTTAGCATTCTATAATCAATTGCTCTAAAAAATTTCAAACATATTTAGTACTTTTTTGTTTCTGTCACGAATTAACTTGCTTGCATTCTTCATACAAATTGCAAACAGCAAAGCATTCCTCAATTGAAATAACACTATAGTCAAGTCCACCCCATTTAGGAACATAAAATATTATGTTAGGTTCAGCAACTTCATTCTCATACTGTTTAAAACCAAGAAGTTCTTGTTCAGTAAAGTATTGAAAAAATATGATGATATAGGAAAAACTTTGGAATAACAGTTTCATACTTCCATGAAGAAAAATTTTTTGTATAAAACTTGATTATTGCAAAAATTCGGAATGAACAGGCAGATAGTCAATTATTCATTGCTACGTACAAATAAATATAGATAATCAATTATATCAATTAATATTCATCATGTTTTTTCAAGAATCCATGAATTGAAAAGAGTTGATAAAATGGATCTCTGACAACTTTAAAAGTTGCATCAATGAACCAAATTTTACAACATTCCAGTAATTCTATTTGATGATTTGTGCCAAATATTATACAACAATTTTTCTTTTCTTTTATATCTCTCAATAAGAAATCAATTGGAATTTCATCCAGATTTATTTCAAAATCTAAATGCCTTGGATGCTTTGGTCTTTTACTCTCTTTATATCTAGAAGCTTTTGTTCTTAATGATTCTAGTTCTGGCAAGTCTTCAATACTATCTTTAAATTTAAGGATAATATCTTCTGCTATTCTTTTACCAGTTTTTCCATTGTCACCAGTTGCCATTTCTTTTAAGTCCATTCTTGATTGAAGAACACTGTCTATGTTTTTATGCAGTTTATGAAGATGATTTTCATTTTTTACAATGAACTTTGATCCCTTTTGTAATATGTATGCAGGACAAGGAGCTTTGGCATATCTCTGAGTACATCTCCAGGTGATTGAACTTTCAGCTTTTCTTTTTACAGAATATGAACAGTTTTTGTGTAGAAGTAAGTCTTTATTTTTTGTACTTCCACCTACAACTATTTCGAAATCATCTCTTTCTGTTTCTATGATGTTATACTGCTTATCCATCGCAAATGAAGTTTCATCACTTATATCAACTCTCTTTGCCATGTCTTGTCCATCTTCAGGAAAGTTCAACTCTTTTTCATTGTTTGGTGATTCAGGTAAGTTGATGTCAAAGGAAAGTCTTAACTGCTAAAATTTATGGTGAAATAATAATATCTTTGAACAAATGAAATTACCTGATTTGTATTTGTTTCACTTGTATTATTCATTGATGATTCTAAATTAACAACAGTTTCATCATATTCTGGATGAATTTTACTCTGACAATAATGATCTATTTTCTTTAATTTAATAAATAACTTTTGTTTGCTGACATCATGACAATCAGGACAATAATCTGCATCTTAATATATAGGTGATATAGCATTATACCTGAGAAAGTTAGAGAGTTTACTTACATTTTGAACACTTTGTATGATAAAAATGTCTGCACAACTTGCATCTGAATTTTCTTGTGTCCAATGAAATCTTAATCCACACTTCCAACAATTTTCAAATTCATGTTGTAATTTCTATTGAAGCTTCTATGATAAATGAAGAAAAGAAATATGCTTTCTACTTTTTCTCAAAACAGGAAAAGGAAATTGTAAAACAATGTAAAATATACTTCAGAAATAAGGAAAACTGGTATCCATTATTCTGAAAATATTTTGAATTTTATAATAATTATTTTACATATCTGGAATTACTATATTACATTACTTGTTATATTTTTTATTAATTTTAAAATTGATTTGCTTTTTCTTATTTATTGTATTTAATTCATAATTAACTCAAAAAGTCATATAATGGGCTGAAATGTCCTGGGCCGAAATGTCACTGCACCGGTTTAAGGTAATAATAATTTATTAATATCCTTTTCAAATTATCTTGCTTTGTACAGCAGTCAAATAGTTTGTATATATACTACAAACAAAAGTTTACAAAATTCAAAATTGTCTTTTTTTATGAAAGTAAAAAAAAGATAAAAATATTTTTTTTATAAAAAAAAAAGAAAATTTTTATATTTATTTTTTTTCCTGTCTTTTGATTTTTCAAGCAAATTCAATTTGTAAGTTTTTTTGTTTTTGTTGTTTTCAAGTTATTATTTAAAATTAATTACTTTTTTTCCAGCTTTAACACCAAGAGAATGTACTCAACTTGCCAATAAAATCTCCAATTGGATGGTCAAGGATATGCCCAAAACTATGTCAAATGAAAAATATAATCAAATAATTCGTATAATTTCTGATATTCTTTCATTTGACGTAACGAAACATGATAGTGGTGATGATGGTCAATTTGCAAATTTTATCTGTAATATTTTAAATGTTGAATCGAGAATGGAAATGAACGAAAATATAGTGAGATTGTATACTAAAAATTTTGATAGTGCAGATATGTTATATGGAATTGAGACATTCTATGATAAAGCAAAATTTTATCTTCGCCATGATCGATTTATATATTCTGTAACGCAAACGAAAGATTTATTTAAATATATTAGAAAGAAAATTGATAGGAAAAATCTTTCAAAATTCAAAATGGAGGAAATACTTAGGGGCTTAACCAGATATATGTTTGTAATGTTTGGATCAGATTGGATAAATTTTTTAGATACCTTCTTCAATCATAAAATTAATTATGAATCACGTGACAATAGTAATAAAGAAATTGTTGATCAAGCAATAGGTAGGTCAGTAGATGAAGTTTATTGAAAAAAATTGACTCTTTCCCTCTCTTTGTTTCCCAGTCAATTATTTCAGTGGAAACACAGGTCAATTCTTGCTTGTTCTATTATGCATTCAAAAGATTTAGAAGAATTTAATGAAAACTTTGGTGAATATTTCTACATACCAAAAACTACTCTTGAACAGGTTGAACAGTTCGTTAATCCTTATCTCTTTTCTGCTGAGCATTATCAAGAAATTATTAAAATTACTGAAGATATATTGTCATTTATATGAAAGACAAAAATACTGTTGAAATGGCCTGTAGATATTATGGAAAATGAAATGAAATTATTTTTAGAAAAATTAACAAAAAATCACGGTGAAAACTGGTTTGAAAAATTGCAATCTTTTCACCTATTTGGTAATTTTAATACAAAAACAAATGAGGAAATAAGTAAATTATTGACTAGTTCATTAGCAGGTAAGATATTTTGATAGAATTGTATAGTTTAATCTCTCTTCCTCTTCTCTCTTTTAGATACTCAAAACAATTTTGAATTTATTGAAAAGTTGAATCTAGACACTTTTTCCAATATGAGCATTCTAAGTCATTTTAAAAATTTTATGTTAAAGGATATTCCTCTCAATTGGAAAGAATTGATCACAATGGGTAAACAACTTGTTGACATTTATCACGATTTTCAAATTAAAATGACTCCTAAAACATGTAATCCAAACGAATATAAACTGGTACAAAAATTTGAAAACATTTTCCAAAAAAATTTATAGATAAAAACTCCTATTTTTCCTTCTTTACCAAGTATTTTCCCAGATAATAAAGGTCAAGGTCACGTTGGAAAATTTTTGTATACAATAGCTGAAATAGGGAGCAAAATGGATGGTAAAACTTTGTCTAGATCCATTAAAACTTGGACAAAAATTTTAGAAGGATTTCAACATTTCGAAAAAATGACAGGCACAAAGAAAAATAAAGCAATAATTAAAGAATTTGTTGTACATTATCTAATCAATATCACAGAATCTATGGGACCTGATTGGACATTTTATTTAGATCCAAGTTCCAGCTATCAACTTCGCCCATCTTTGTACTACAATTTCGCAAATTCATACAGACACACATTTATAGCTGATGCTCTTGTAGATTCTAAAAGCGTAGATGAATTCAATAAGGACTTAAACTTTATATACAAGAAAGGAGATACCAGCAAATTTATCTTTGAGTTGGTTGAAACTCTTTCAAATAGCGATTGGAGAAAAATTGCTGACACTCTTCAAGAATTTGCTAATCTTTTGATTGAGAATAAAGATACAACTATTCTCAAGAATTTAAAGAAGATATACATGATTTTGCCTCTCGCTAGTTAGTTGTATTATATAAATTAAAATTTGTCCTATTTTGCAAATTTTTTCAACTTTAGAATAAATCATTGGAAATTCCAATGACAATATAAACAACAAAACAGAAATAATATCAGAGAGATAAGTAAAAAAAATCCAAAGTAATGACTTTTTATTGCGGTAGTATCAGATATGAGCGCTATCACGATAAGTTATCTTGGCCATATACTAATAAAATATTCAAAATGTCTTCGTCACGAAATGCTTCTAATGGAAGAATGCTACAAAACGATATAAAAGAGAGATTTAGTAAGTATTCATTACGTAAACAGTCTAAGAAAACAATGGACATTACGGACAGTACGAACAGTAAACTTTCCAACATTCTTTCAGGAAGTTTGTCAACAGGAAATAACTTAAAAGAAATTAATATTGAAAGTTGTAATCTGAACAAAGATCTATGCTCAGGAATTGCAAATGTATTGCGAAATTACTCTAAAATTGAAAGAATAAATCTAAGATGGAATTATAATATTGAAAATGGTCTGCCAAACATTTTGAATCAACTTTTATCATCAAAAAATACTATAAAACATATCTGTCTTAAAGGATGTAATCTAAGAAAAGATCAATGTTTATCTATTGAAAATCAACTGAGTAGCTGTTTAAAAATTGAAAGTATTGATCTGAGCGATAATTTAAATATAAAAGATGGCTTATTAAACATTTTTAATGGGCTTTTATCATCAAAAAATACTATAAAAGATATCAATCTTAATCATTGTAATTTAACAAAGGATCATTGCTCAATTATTGAAAAATTCTTCAAAGTGTGTTTAAAGCTTGAAAGAATAAACTTATGTGGAAATTTTTATATCAAAGATGGATTTTTAGATATTTTTAACGGATTATTTCCATTATCAAATACACTAAAAGATATCAATTTTGCATTTTGTAATCTTAGTGAAAATGAAGGAATTCTCATTGGAAAGATGTTGGAAAATTGTTCAAAAATTGAAAAGATTGATTTAAGCAATAATAGTGATATGGGAAATTCATTATTAAAGATTTTAAATGTCCTTACTAAATCATCAAATACATTGAAAGATCTTAATTTCCATGGATGTGATCTAACTGCCAATCATTCTGTTCAAATTGGAAATTTAATTAGGAAATGCTTCAGGATTGAAAGAATAAACTTAAATTTGAATGAACAGTTAGGAGATGAATTAATAAATGTTTTTATTCATCTTACCCAATCAGCGAATACTTTAAAAGATATCCAGTTTCAAAGATGTCATCTAAACGAAATTTGTAGTATAGAAATTGGAAAATTGTTAACAAAATGTTCTAAAATCGAAAGAGTATATTTAAGTTGCAATAGGAATATGAAAAATGGATTATTAAACATTTTAGATGGATTTCTTCCGTCATTACATACATTGAAAGATATCCGTCTCATGGACTGTAATATAACTGGAAATGTTTGTAAACGCTTGGGATATGTTTTGGGAAAATGTGCTAAAATAGAAAAAATAGATTTGGGTTGGAATGAAAATATGAAAGATGGATTATCAGATATTTTAGTTGGACTTTCTCACTCATCAAATACTTTGAGAGAAATCAATTTTTCAAACTGTTTTCTCAATCTCAATGAATGTAATGATATAGGAAATTTACTGAGAGAGTGCCATCTTATAGAACATATAGATGTTAGTGAAAATGAAAATATTGGAGAAGGTTTATTAAAAATTTTTTCTCAGCTTGTTCATTCGGAGAACAGCTTAAAATTTATAGATTATACGGAATGTAATTTGAATACTGATCAGCATAAGGAATTTTATCATTTTCTCTTAGCCAATCCTAAAATAATGCAAGTATGTGAACAATGTGATCAAAATTATCTTAGAGACTCAAGTTGCTAGGATGATTTTTTGAAGCTTTCATCTTGTTTAATCTACTGATTAAATATATAAAAAGGGTAGTGAGAGCGAGAGAGAGAGAGAGAGTACATTTTTACAACTACTGAAACTATATCAGATGATTAACTTGCATGTTTGTTTATTTGTTTGCTTGTTGTACTGCTCTAGCTTTGCTAATTTAATATATCAATAAAGTAATTGAAAATATCGTGCCCTTATGATCTTCATTGTCAATGCACTTACCTTTCAAATGGTGAGTTACATTAACCAACTGCAATCAATCAGATAACAGGATGTCATTAGATCTGCAAAGGCCGGACTAAGATGAAATACATTTTTTCTCGATTTATTATTTCATATATATCAAGTAAGATGTTCTCATTTTTCAACTAGGTCTATCTTAGATACTACAAATCCAACTAAGCACATCTGCCTTGCTTATGATAAAGTAAATCTTTCTCAAGGGTTTGGGGAAACTACCCAGTAAGTTAAAGTTTAGGGTTAGATTTTGGACATTTCATCAGATAGTCAAATTTTCATTTTAATCTTTTTTAGCTGGTGTACGTCTGAACTATGGGTTAGTAAAAACAGATTGGAAAGAAGTTCAATAACTAGTAGGTTAGGGTTAAGGTTAAACATTGAAAAGTTGGCCATTTTCTTCCAGACTCCTATCTCATTGTTCATTTACTATATCATTTAATGGAGTAGGGTTATATGACATGAAAAAACTGCTTAAACTTTAAAGATAATATCGAAGACTTGTCAGAATTGGAATCACTAAGAAGTAAAGTTTCTAAATACAAAGAAAGTAAACGACCAAATCATCCAAGAGATTTAAATTTTGGAAAAAATACGGATGAAATTACAATGGACGTCTTACTGAGCGATAGAAAACAAAAGTAATAATCCAGCTTAGATTTTTTTACTCTAAATAAAAGTGTATTTTATTGTATTGTAATTGAAGGAATATGGTATTTGTCCTTTCCAATCATTTACGAATTCACCAAAGTACTCAGACGAATAGAACCTTTCAGTTTCGTCCACAAATAGTTTGATAAAAGTGTACATTCAGCAGAAATTAATCAACAAAATACAAGTATTTCATGCAAAGAATAAGTGCTTTCAAAAATTTCTTCAGAAAATTCATTGGAATATCCATCAGAGACGATAAATTGACTTTTTTCCAATATGTTTAACACTAGGATAAAAATGGAAATAAATTATTTAACAATAACTTATTGCCAACAATTTAATGAATGTTTAAGAGTGTTGAGGCTTAAAACTATACTCTCAGTGTCCGTCTTTTTTTATTGGTCTCTTTATGATAAATGAAATAAATAGTAACCTTTGAGTACTGCTGTGATTCTAGCTTTATTAATCATTTTAAGACTATAGAAATAAAAGAAAGAATGATCAATCACGTGACATATAAGAAAAAACATATATATTGAAAGAAAAGGGACAAAGGGCAGTGAACAGAATAGTGTTGAAATTGTATCAAGGTGAAATTCTTAGTGAATCTGATATTGTGGATTTTTTTTTACTTTAACTGGAATAAAATCGCCCAGAATCTTAAATAAAAATCAACTATTCTGAACCTTCATCCCTTTTCCCAATAACATACTTAAACAATCTTTTTTGAGTCTGTTTCGATTTTAAAATATCAAAAATATCATTTAGGGAATACATAATAGGATTTAATAATGAAGTTAATGGAAGAGAAATGGCGACAATGGCAGAATAAACATCATTAGAAATATGAATTTCAATAAAAACAGCTAAAATTCCAATGATAGAAACTGGTAAACAACATAAAACATTTGACATTACAAGTATAAAAACTAATTTAAAAACTTTGCAGGCATTTCTTTTAATTTTTTCATTGTCTTTAAATATGAAAAATGAGTGTAGAATAGTAATTGATATATTTATATAGAGGATACAAATCAAAATAGTAATTGCTAGTAGTCCACATCCAAAAGTTACAAATGAAAATATCCATCCATCAGTTTTTTCACTTCTTATATAAACAGAAAAGCAGATTGGTGTTTTTCTGAAAGAATTCTAAAGAAATAAAACCTATAACTTATTTAAAGCTAATATTTTTAAATGAAAAAAAACCTTAAACCATAAACTCTGCACTAAAGCAATGAAAGAACACAAAAGAAATAGTAAAATCATGAGTACTATGTTAAGTTGTTTAATTTTGGAATGTTTATTGGCGAAAACAATTCCTTGGTGCCTTTCTAAAGTCATTAGAAATAGACTCCCGCATGAAAATAACACTGAAAATGTTACAGATGATCCTAAAAATAGACACAATTTGCCTTCTCTCCACAGTGAATCATTTACAATATATTCATTTTTATAATATAAATCAACAACTGCAATACTAAACATATAGACTGATGTTAATAAATCACCAACAACTAATTCTGCTAGTTCACAAATTTCTTTTGTTTTAGCATTAAATACAAAATAACTTATTTTCAAATATCTTAAAAGGAAATAAAAGTTCAGTATTTTTGAATTTATGGCAAAAAAATCTGTAAAATGGAATAAATTTAATAACAAGTTGATAAATAACAAAAATATAAAAATTGTTGATCACATGACTAATATCGCATGAGCAATATTTTTAGACAGTAAATAATCAATGCTTTCAAAAAGATTAAACATAAATGTAGATTGGTTAATAGTCAAATCATCAGAAAATTTTCTTATGTAACACATACATCTTGATGTTGTTTTAAAGCATTTTATACATAATACATTTTCAGCTGTTCATCTTAAGAAGTATGATTACTATAAGTCATATGAATTGAAAATGTGTTATATTTACATGTCTAATCCTTTTTATCATCTACTTTTAATAGAAATTTGAGAATTTGCACATTGTTAAATGCACGTTTAAATATAAAAGTAACATTACTATTAAGTTATTAATTCATGGGCTTTAAATTTTAAAATATCATAACCATATTGCTTTTCAATTTGAAGTGTTCGCTACCGGATGTGTGAATGTAATATTACTTATAAAAGAACTTTAAAGGTTTTCTCTGTAGTATGAGTACTTTGGTAAATGATTGAAAAGGATTAATTAGATAGTGATACTCCAGAAAGTCCTATTTGAAAAGAGCAATTTTTTGCTAACCTTTTTTAGCATTAAAGACATTTTTTTATATTTTTTTATTGAAAACAGAATTAGTGAAAAGGTCAAATTGTGTCAATAATTCATAAAGACTGAAAATTTTTTCACACTTTTTCAATTTTCCTAACTTTAGACCTTAAACCTTGTCTTATCTTTTTCACTCTTCCAGAGCCACAAATATAGACATGTCTGACTATAAATCAATGGTATTTTGAGTTTAATTAAACCAACTTTCAACCCGAAAACTGAGCCGAACAAAATCGTCAATATAAGCGTTTACAACAGCTAACCAGTGTAGTTAGAGAAAATACATTTTGGCAATCATACAATTGAAAATATTTTGATTTTCTTTGACTACAACACAAAAGATTTTTTTTTTAATTAATAATCCGAATAATTGTCAAAATAATTAGTTTCCTCTACAAATATGGAAATTTCACAAATATGCTCATTTCCTTCCCATAATTTAAATTTTCTATTGATCATTAATTGATCAATGATTGAGGTATCGCAGCGATAATCGCAAATAAGTATTGGACTGTGAATATTATATTCAATTTTAATCCATTTACATTGCTTATAAGATTTCACTTCACAAGTGGAAGGCTCTCTTTTAAAAACGTCAAAATCATTGCAATCAATAATCTGTCCTTGATTTTTAAACGAAATTGAAACAAGTAGACATATCATTGTCAATAATAACTCCATTAGAAGATGATTTAGATTTTACGAATGTGTTAGTAAATATAGGACTAGTGAACATACTAACAAAATCATTGTCGATACCATCATACTTTTTTCCTACGCATAATGTTAAAGCAGGAATTTGGTGTGAAGTTAGATGTACATAATAAGGAGTATGGCCAGGTGGTTTATTTCGACATGAACAGTTAACGTAGTTTCGAAAACATTGAGAATTGTCGTATAAGAATGTGTAGTTTACGTTATTCCGAAACAACAAAGTTGTAAGAACATTATCACTTTTGCCATTTGAACATTTTACAAAGATTCTTTGATAGCGAAGATAAACGTTGTACTCAATCAATCTCTCTCCTAATACGTATGAATCACTGGATAGAAAGAAAGAAAAAATGGAGTCATTTATATTTTAATAATCAATAAATAGATAAAAAAAACACAAACTATGTTGGATAGATATTCCTGCTGGTGTCACAAGGATCTGTTGTTCCTGGTGTATAATCAATATAATCTGAGGTAGAAGACACGTAATCTTTAGTACTCAGTCTATTAACAGATTCCACTTGGCATTTAAAATGTTTTACTTTTGGTAAATAAGCGAAAGCTGTAATTTCATATATTCCAAAAAATTTTCTTCCCTCTAAATTAAAACTAAATTTCAGCCATTTTGTTTCTAATTTTGCGAAAATCTTTGTCCAATTTGATGTTTTATTAACATTTATATATATTGTAATATCTTGACTAAATATGCCTATTTTATCAATTTCATTCTCTAAGGGTTGATTAATGTTTATTTCCTGTATAGAATATTTTGAGAAAGTTTCAACTTTTATAAAAGGAATTAAATCGTTGGTGTTTGGAATCCACAATTGATCGATATATGGTACGGCATCTAATTATCTTACATCCAAATAGAAAACTGGCAAACACACATAGAAATATCATTTTCTTTTATCTTGAATCTTTCAGACTATACGAAAAAAGACAGTGGGAAATGAGAATCTGATATATATTTGTAGTAATTCTAATTATCAGGTTCAATATATTTTATTAACAAATAACTCTTACATGAACAATGTTCAACTTTAATACCTCTACTTTGATTTCATTGTTCAAATGTCAAGTATTATGGATTTGGAATAAGTCAATTATTAATTTAGACAGAAAAACTTCCTACAGATCAATGAATTGGATAATTGAAAAAAAGAATAGAAACAAAACAGAGAAACAATTGATCTGTTAGTAAAATGAAGTTGATGAACATCTGTAAGTATTTATACATATCTCTTTCTTCTAAGAGAAACAAAATTGCGATTTACAGTACAAATCATCTCCAGCTTATAGCGATTCTGTATGTTACAACAACTATGGACAAAAAATGAAATATATGGTGTTAGTACCTATTTTTAATGCCTGTAGAATTAATATATTTAGTAGTTTTTGTATCTCTTTCAATAGGCTAACATTCAAGAAGTTAAAGTTTATATTTTCAATTTTTAAGATGCTGTGGTTAATTCTCAAAATGTTCTGTCCTGTTTCAAATCAAAAACGTCATTCGAGTTTAATTACTGAAATTCAATGCACACTTTATTGATGTTGTTATGCAGATGGATAATGTTTTATTAACATTACAACAGTATCAAGGCTTTATACAATTAACAAGATTTGCAAAGTTTTTGTACAACTTTTAGAGATACATAGTGAAGTGAGTGATAATGAATGTAAAACAGCTGAAAATTCCATTTATTGAATCTACAATATCAACAAAAGCATTACCATTACAAAGTTGTTTTAATGGGAAGAGTTGTGATTGAAATATTAACTGATTTGATAAATGAATATAATCTCTCCGAACCGATAACATACATTTTCTATGTCTTTTTTTTATATGTCAGCCATTGTAGATAAATTGTTTAGAAAACAAAGCACAAAAAAAGAAAGTGCTCTATTGTTGCATATTTACAAAATAAAACTACTCTTTCTCTAATAATGATTTATTACTTTGCAAAATAATGGGACTATACAAAAGAATTCTGACGGTAGAAAAATGCCTTATACATAATGAAGTAAGAGACTTATATAGACCCATTTTCTCAACAACAATTAATATTTTTAGACAGTATTTCATACTCTAAACATCTAAAAGTGATTAATATAGCCACTTTTGACTCGGTTCTACCTTGCATTAAGAAGATATATGTTAAAGGGAAAATGGATAAATTCATTTGTGGGTTTGAAATATTCAATGATGTGCCCTTATCAGGTATTCATCATGTTTAATGTCAATCACAACACCAGTGAGGGAGCTTTTTGCAAACGACATCATGATTACTTATTTCAAGTTTCCTTTTCTGTCTTTTGCTTCTTTTCAGCCAATATTCCACCTCCTGGTTCTGCTCTTCTCTTCAACCTGTGAGTTTTGCCGCTTTCCCCTTTTTAAAAATTCTGTTGGTGGTTCTGTTTATCCTTCCAAAAGATTTCTTCTTGAGTAAAAAGTGTCACAGGCAGTTTGCAGTTTGATTCAAGCATTTTATTAAATCTTGTTCATTTGTTATACATTATCTTGACAGACTCTGGGATTTGGGAATAATGATTTATACCAAAAGATGGCGTGTAGTCCATTATAAATCTTAAATCCTAAAACCCAAAGCACGGCGATTATCTATTAAGCTTTGACATGTAATCCCAAATTACCGATTTTCCCTCTATTATATACATTTTTGATATTAGGCCTATTTTAGAAATATTGCACAAGTTGACTAGATGAATTGTCAATATTTTTATCATGATAACAACTTTTTAAATATGATAATTAGACGAGATCGTTACAACTGATTTCATTCGCTCTTGGATGCATCCTGTAAAAAAAATATGAAAGAAAGAGGATATGAAAGATCAATATATCTTAATTTCTAACAATTAGCTTACTTCCTTCTTATGTATTTTATACCAATTAACTCAACAACAATGTTTATAAACAACTCTAAAAATTCAAATAATGTTAAAATTGTTGAGCCGAGAACAAGTCCAAAAGCTCCTCCAACATCTGATAAAAGAGCTAACCATGTATATGCAGGCTTCTCAGTCAACTCTTCAGAAATCATTGTTGAATAGAAAATATTTAATGCTATTAGATCATTTGAAATGTAATTTCTAACTTCGTCAGTATTTCCAACTTGTTTTAGATAGTGTTCCCCAAATTTTGCCGATGAAATCATGGTATTGTAATCTTGAATGAAACATTGATTTTTGCAAGGACACCTTGCAACCATATCGTCTTTGACGAACAGCAGAGAATGCTTTTTAATACATAGTAAATTGTAAGGAGCACAGGTTAAAGCTGGTTTAGAAGCTGTCGGAAGAGATGTTATGAAAAGGATGTTTTTCAAGTGTTTTCTTTAAAAATCCAAAAAAAAAAGATGTACTTACGTTTCATTTCAAGAGTTGCACATTTACATTTCTCTACTATGGTATCTGAATAACACTTACAGTAGTAAAATTCATTTCATTGCAAGGCAATTGTCTAAATGTGCACTTTTTTTTGTTTGGAAGAAAAAGAAAGAACATTAGAGAGAGAGAGAGAGAGAGAGAGAGAAGGAAAAGGTGTAAAAAAAAAATTAAAATACATGCACAATAGATTCTTTTTTACTATATGCCAAACTTTTATAAACTTTTCCCCAATCCCAATAAGAATTATTCCATAAATATTTATTCTCTTCAGTAACGTTTAATTTATAATCGTCTTTCTGTAATATTTCAAATAGAGGTGCCATAACCTTTTCTAAACCTAGTATTATAATTTAAATAATTTATGCAAATTAGCTAAAAAAAAAAATTTACCAAGGAAATACGTACCTTTTTCAATAGTTTTTGAACGGAAATATTTATTTTCATTGCAAATTGTTACAGTAGGAAATCTAAGTAAATTATTATAGACATTATCAGTTTGAGAGATTCTCTCATATCTTAGGAAGTAACCGATACGATCCTGTAATTGATAAATCATAAAACCAAACCCTAATAGTAAGAGAAGCGTCCATAAGGTTCTTTTTAAAATGGAAGTCTCATTATTAGTCGTATATTTAAATCCAATGATGCTAATATTTTGGGAAAATGTATGAAGATGTGATGATAGAATATTTCCAACATCTCTCTTTTCCATATTTGAATATGTTGTTCTACCTTCTAAATATTCTGGGACAGTGTCTATCACTACTTTATTTGTATTAAAAAAAACAAAATGGCAGATTTTTATTCATTAGGACAAATATAGATGCTATTCAGTATTAATGATGGCTGAGATATCTAAAACCTCTTGAATAGTTAATATGAACTTGGTAGTACTATTAGTTGTTTATATATATATATATTTATATATATTTATACAAGTAAAAGCACATATTCATTCAGCACTTTTAAAGAAGCCTCTTTTTTGATAAGAGAAAAATCAATCTTGAGTTGGTGAATTGTTTAATTGTACTTTAACAATATCTTTTTTACAACCCTTCCAAGAAGTATTGATCATTGGTCTTAATACAATTGATATGTATTGGCCTAGAGCAATGTTAGGAAATATTGCTTATCAATTATTTAGTCATTAATTTATAGTTTCTTATGAAAATAAATAATTCATTAATATAACTTATATGGATTTGGCATTTCTTTTGTACAACTAATTTACAATGTCCACTTAACCCTGCTATTAATAGATATTCTAAAACAAAATTTTCAATAATGCGTCCAGAAATAATTAGCTTAATTTGTAAAGGCCTAGTTAGGCCAATTACTAAAATTATACTTTCTTTCTGAGAAAAGATTTAGCTGTATGATAACTGAAAATTTTAACTTTAAACATTTACAAACAAGTAACTTAAAATATGGATTGTTTTCTTCAATGTTTTGATGATTTATCCTATAGTTTTTATATTATTAGAGAATTGGTAGTACAATATAAACATTGTATTAATATATTATTATAATTATATTTAGACTGCATAGGAATTGTAGTTGAAAAGAGTTCGATTAATAGATTCGTCATTAGCATGTTCTATAATATTTGAATATTCAGATCCAGATGATTTTTGAATTTTTTCCCACAATTTGTCTTCAGACTCGAACTGTGGGACATCATAAACCATTGCTTTTGTAAGGTGCCACATATTGTCAATTCGGCTCAGGTCAGTGGTCTTTGCTGCCCAATCTATTGGCTTGATGTCATTATTTCCAAAGGCCCTTTTTGTTCTTCTAGCTGTATGGCAATCAACATTATCTTGCTGGTAGATGTACTCCCTGCCCATTTTAGACTCCAGCTCTCTATGACAGGAAGAGCATATTCCACAATAAACCAGCTATAATTTTCTGCGTTTAATTTGGTCATTATTCTCCAAACTTTGAATATGCCATCAGAGGGTATCAATCCCCAAACCAATACGCAACCTCTGCCCATATTTTGCATAACCCTAAAGTCTTTTTCTGTGTTATTTGCCCATGTTCACTTAGCATGAATCCAGCCTCATTGCTAAAAATAACTTTAGACCAGTCCAGATTTTTGCTAATCATTTTGTAGGCAGTATTCTTTTCCCCTTTTACAATCTTTAGAGGTGAGATTGCCTTACTCTTTTATATTTTATAAAAGAAAAAGTAATATTCTGATAATTTTTCCTGCAGGATATTTATTTCTACATATTAATAATTATTATTATCAATTAAAAGTAGTTGTTCAGTATATCTTAATCACTAAACTAAAAATTTTACGAGGTGACTGTGGACTTTTTGCCAATACTCTATATATGTATGTAGATGAAAACATGGAATTTACTTAGCAATTTCTATATGACAGTCCTAATCAAAGTCTTATAAAGAAGTAATGAATGATAAAAGCTATAATTGGAATTGTTCTCCTTTTATCAAAAGGATACATACAAGGAAAATATTTGAGTTTTCCATTTTCTCAGAGCTAAAAATTGATTGATTCATTAGAACATTTAAAGAAAAAAATTATAGCCAGTTTACTAAAACAGTCCAAGTTTTGTATGTTTTTCTTTTTGTTTGTATTGGAAAACTGGCCAGAAAATAGTCTAAAACATTTCGTTTAGACAGATATTTCCCATTTGAATTTCAACCTGTTTTAAAATTGTAAGAAAGGTAAAACAAAAAAATTCAAGATCTGGAAAGAACGTCCCAAATTGGAAGGAATGTCCTATGGAAAGAACCCTCAGGAAATAAATTTTAAAAAATACAATTTACTTAAAGAATAAAACGGCTAAGATGTTTAAGTTTAATTAAAGATCTGTGAACTATAATAGTTACATTAAAAAACATGAAAGATAAAACATGAGTGCTAGACAAAGAGAGAGAGACCAATATGAAAAGTTATGATACATATATGTTTAATGCTTTCTCTGATAGATCCATTGCTGTTATTAATCCTAAAATCACAATCATTCCACAATTGAAAATTTCTAATATTCTTTCTTTTGGTGTTTTTTCAACTTTTCTCAGACAAGAGTTTTTTTAAAAACCTCAATGAGGGAAGCTTCCTTATTTAATTCATCTACCAATTGGTATAAAGAGCCCTTGGTTAAGGCTCTACTGTTCAACCTTCTGTACCAAGCTTCGACTTTATTGCTTGCTCTGATACTATAGCCAAACACAGACCATTGTTGAGGTTGCCAAATTGAATTTTCAATCCTGTACTTTGTTGTATTGTAATTGTAGGAATTTCTGGTTCGTCACAACTGTAATCGTCCTTTCCAATCATTTACCAATTTACCAAAGTACTCACACAAATATAACCATTAAAGTTCGTCCACAAATAGTCTTAAAAAATGTAATTTCGGCAGAAATTAATCAACAAAACACTAGTATTTCATCCAAAGAATACTGTATGTATTGAGTAAAATGAGCTTCTAGTTCTAAACAAACTTTGTGGAATTGAGACAAATGACTTCTTTCATATGATGAAAGAGAAAAAGCAAAAGCAAAAATTTCAAAATTTAATTTCAAAAAATTGCTACACAAATCTGCTAAGTGAGACATTCCTACATAATTGCTATGATCATGTAACAAATGATAATGATAGCTATTGGAAAATCAAACCATCAGACAATCTAAAATAACTACAATACAACACATTCAGCATAAAGCTTATTGGTAAAAAAAATTGATTCTATTATTAAATAATCATGGAATTAGAGTGGCACCTTGTGAGAATAAAATCATGGATTTTAATGCAGATTCTTTAAAAGTATTAGAACTTGTTGAAGAAAAATTGTTGCGAAAACAGATATTTGGTTTCAAGGACCTCAAGGAAAGCAGTTTAAGTTGACTAAAAGAAAATTAAGATATCTCCTAATCAGGTGATAATTATTGTAAAGTACTCATTAAGTGTGCAAAATATCTGAGGTTTGGCAGGAAAGGGAAATGTTATATTTTTAAATTTTCCTTGACATCTATCATTTGACTGTGTATCAGGACACTGTATTACATCCTATTGAGTAGTATTGACATTATCAATTGCCTCCATACATTTAATGCCAATTGATGAAGTACAAATTGCTCCTAAATCACTATTAGCTTTATTTAAATAATATAAATCTTCATTGGTTGTTTAATCTGTAAAATTTAAAAGAATTAATTGTGTAATAAAATCTAATACAAATTCTCTACTGTCATAGGCGTATATAAGTATTGATTGAAATCCACTATACAATGTTGTTGTTTTACTACCAGAAGTTTGAAATTTTGCTTTGGAAGCGACATCTACAATTGTAAAAAAGACACAAGTTTCATATAAATTCAAAACTAAATTAATCTCACCTGAACTTCCTAGTGTCATTTTCAATGACGAAAGTATAATAGATTCTGAATAGTGTCTTTGATATATGCATGAGTCAATTATATCGTATAGTTCCTTAAAAGTGATTTCAATCCATTGATTTGTACAAGACAGTCCTGTACAAATTGTTGCCCATTCAACTGAGCTTTGCCAGATAGAATCAAGTACATTTTCACACTCACAGCTGATGCTGTACATAGTCAATGCGCTGCAACTAGCAGCATGATCCTTAATGTTAGCTATATTTATAAGTTTTCCATCTGTTCAAAATGTCAAAAAAAATTACTAAAGGTAAAAGTATTTCAATTGGTACCAGTTGATTTTGATCCATTTATGAATGTAAACATGTAAAATATGAAATATAATATGAAATTTTTCCTATTTTAATTGATTGATTTCTTTAATTTCAAATTAGAATGCTGTAGACATAAGACTGTCTGATGAATAATTTTTATTCTAGGTTTGTAAAATCAACAAGATTTATTGACCTTTATTTTATGTTATGTTCAATAAATATTAATTTATCCTGTCAGTTTTTGTTCAATATATATTAGATTATTGGGTATATATTGATTATTAAATATAGACATTAATTTGTAGCAGTAAGACAAAAGTTATTGTTTATAAGAAAAAAACAACTATTGAATGATGAAGTAGAGGGTTACAAGGTATGGACAATTACATTATTAATTCTAATTTAGTAAATCATTTTTTCTTGAACGAAATTTAATTTTGCTTCAACCTTAAATATAGACTTTTTTTCCAAAAGTTAAAGTTTGCCTTTAAGTAAATTGAAAAACTTTCCTTTCCTATTTAGCAATTGCTGTTTAGTTCCCATTTCCGCTACCCTGCCTTGATCCATAACAATAATTCTATCACAATGCATTATTGTATTTAATCTATGAGCTATTGTTATCGTTGTAGTATTCTCATCAAATTCAGATTTCAAGATATTTTGAATATATTCATCAGTTTCTACATCAACGTTTGCAGTTGCTTCATCAATGATTATTAAAAATGACTTTTTCAATAAGGCTCTTGCCAAACAAACTAGCTGTCTTTCTCCTGTGCTCAAATTCTGTCCTCCTTCTGTGATAGTTGAATTCAATTGATGAGTACTATCTCTTACTTTTTTAAATAATTGAGTTTTATGAAGACTTTTCCAAATTTCATCATCAGTATAAAGGTTTAATGGATCTAAATTCGATCGAAATGTCCCTGAGAATAATATTGGGTCTTGGGGAATTACTGATATAGCTGATCTGGCTTTATTAAGACTGACACTTCTGAGAATATCAACATTGTCAAGTAGAATTGTTCCTTTAACATGAGCAATTCGTAAGAGTGTTGAAATAAGAGAGCTTTTACCAGAACCAGTTCGCCCAACAACACCTATCTAGAGTAAAATAAATTTAATACAGTAATGAGTAGATGAGTAGTGTAAAACCTTTTCTCCAGATCTAATTGACAAATTTATAAAAGATAGAGCATTAGGTAAATCTTCATCATACTTCATTGACACATCAATCAGTTCTAAATTTCCATTAGATGGCCAATGTGTAGATTGTAAAAACTTTGAATTACTACCCATTTCCTCAGATCTAAGATAACTATACTCTTTAATACGATCAACTGATGTCATCTGAAAGCAGGTTGAAAAAATTAACTGAATACTGACAATAAAAAAGAGACATAGTCTTACAATTCCATCAACACTTGTAAATGTTTTTAAAGCCATAGTCAATCCATTCATTAAATTTGTAATGTAAAGTATAGCCAAGGTAATGATAAAAGCTGTTTCATGATTTGAAAAGTATACACAAGCACAACTTGTAATTAATTGAGTTAGAAAAATCCAAATAAAGAATATTCTTCCCAGAAGTAGATTATAGGCTTGTAAAATAAAGAAATGGTGTAAATTTCTATCATAAACTTGATAAAATTTAACCATTAATTGAGTTTGCTTGTTGAAACATCTGATTGTTGTTAATCCTGTAATAGAACTTTCCAGCATTTCATAGATAGGACTGGATGTTAGACAGTCAAATCTCTGTAATTTACTTGAATAGGGTATCATTTTGATCATTGTGAAATAGATTGCTATAAACATCAATAATAGTGGAACCAATACAATATAAACATTGTAGGCAACCAATGCAAATGAAAAGATCATTCCACCCGTAAAAGTGATTATTAATTCCAAATGTATATGCAAAAATGAATCTATTGATCCCAAATCTCTAGAAAACCTATTTAAAATTCTTCCTTTTGAGTTTGTGTTGAAGAATCTCATACCAACTGATAATACTTTTGTAAACATTTCATTGTGTAGATTTATAGAGCATAAACAGATGTTTATGTAGAAAAGTAATAGTCTTAAAATATCCAAAATAACCATAAAGAATAGAATGATGGCAATTTCATAAAAAAGCACTGTTGACCATAAATTCACAGCAAAATCCTTCACCTTCTTATCAAAGTAAACTTTCATGCTAAATGTTATACTAAACAAGACCAATGAAAAACAAAATAGTAATGGGCTACCACTTTGAAAATAGGCTTTATAAGTTTTCCAACTTGACATTCCATCATTAGATTCTTCTTCTTTCTCTTCTATTTTGCTCTTGATAACATTTCCATTAAATGTTGTTTTTTCATTATTTACTTTTTCCATATCTGGAGAAGATATGTGAATCTTCTCCATTTGCTTCAGTTTACCATTTTCCAAAGAATAAACTATGTTGGCCATTTTCAAAAAGGAAATTTGATGAGATACAAGTATCACAATCTTCTCTTTCAAATAATCAAGTATACAATTTTTCATTATTTGCTTTCCAACTGTTCTGTCTAAGGCACTCAGCGGATCATCCAGTAAATAAATATCAGCATCTCTGTAAACAGCTCTGGCCAGTGATACTCTTGACCTTTGACCCCCACTGAGCATGAATCCTTTCTCTCCAACCATTGTTTTATCGCCGTCTGGAAAGTTTTCTAAATCCTTTGTTGAGAAATCAATAATTAAATAGAAAAAAAAATAAAGAAACTGGCATCTAAATACTTGTTCAAGGGAACATATATGTAAAATTTTCCTATATTTTGCTAAATCAAACTCATCTCCAAAGATGATATTATCAAAAATTGATCCATTAAATATCCAAGGATCTTGGGGCATGTAAGATTTTCTCAATGGAATTTTCATAAATCCGCTTATAGGCTTTAATTCATTGAGTAAAGTCATCATTAATGTAGTTTTACCAGAACCAACTTTTCCATACAATCCTATTAAAGATGGAGATTTAATAGATAAGTTGATGTCTTTTAAAATAGACTTTAAAGGGGCAACCTTAAGGGAAAGAAACCAGGTGAGTAGTATAGATTTAAAAAAGAAACTTGAAATCCTTACCTTCCAATTGAAAATAATATTATGCAATTGGTAGGATTTTAGAGCATTATCACCATCTTTACCACTTGGAATTGTTGTTTCTTTGTCTTTTAAGAGTAGTACTTCCTGAAAGATTGAGAGAGGTTAAAGGTCAACGGTTGATTACTTTTATACATTGTTTACTTCAATTCTTTGTATGGCAACAAAGTATTCTTTTATTGAAAATACAAAATTAGGTACGTGAAAAAAAATATCTGTTTCCAACAGGAGAATAAGACTAAGTAATCTCATAACTGAATGAGTAGTATTCAGGCTTTCCTGTGCTGTTAATTTTATGACAAAAATTGAACAGATGATTGGTATTTTACAACCAATTGAAGCAAATAATCTAACAGAAATAGTATACAAAAATGATTTGAAAAGTTCTAAGATTTCATTCTGTCTTAGAAGACCAATCATTTTGCCAAAATATTTTTCCCAAGCTTGCATTTTTATAGTTTCTATCCCAGTTAAAATTTCATTCATAAATTCTATCCTTTTATCACTTTTAGAAGCAATTTTGGAACGCAGTTCACCTTGATTGTACCCCATAAATGATTGAAAGACCACAATGCTGACAACTGTAATAAAGCAAGTAAACCCTGCAATATAGCCGTAAAAAATGCCGATTAGTATTGATGTTAAAAGTATGGAAAATATTGATCCGCATGCTACAGAAAAATAGGTAAAAGTATATGGTATTTTCTCAAGGTCAGTTGAGAAAATTGAAAGAATTCTTCCTCTGCCTCCCTGTTCTTCATCTTCTTCCCCACTGGAGTTTTGTAAACTTTCATAATCTGCATTCAAAACTTTTTCAAAAATACAACAGCCAAGTGCAGATTTTATACCAGCTCCACATTTCATTAGACAAATTACTGTATAATTTCTTAAAACAGTTTCCATCAAGAAATTCAAAGATAATATTGTCAAGACTACATAAGTTTTTCCTGTAACTGTTGTTGATAGATCGCGTGATAAATTTTCTATTAAGAATGGAGCAGAAAATTTTATTGCTAACTAGAAAAAATACTTTACTTGAATATGGCGACAAGTTTGAATAAATTGAATATACAAACAATTAATAATCTCAAAAGTACTAAAAGACAATTTGTTCCTTTAGTTAGTAGGATAGATATCTTGAATAAAGAAATTTTTCTACTCTTTGAATTCAATAGTTGTTTATCAATATATCTATTTTTTTTTAAAAAAACAAATACCAACAAAGCAAACACTTTATCAAACTTATATAACTTACTGCTTTACTTGACTATGCCAGTTTTTTGAGGAAAGTGTTTCTAATTTTTCATAGTTGTCTAGTCTATTTATCCAATCTTCATCTCTTATTAGATAATATACCCAGCTGTTGTTTTTAAGTTCCTTAATGAAAAATTTTGTTTAAACACAATTAAAAAAAGTGTGATACTTTACAATATAAATATTCTTGAAAAAATTGATGCAGATCTTTCAGGATGTGGAGTCGTCATCTTCTGTTTGAACACATGGGTTGTAATCATATATATCTGAATATATTAATCTCAGCCCATGGCTCTCCTCTCTCTTCACCTGACACACTCGTTAGTTTTTCAGCCAAGAGAGCGTTGTGTTGAAATTATTCCGATTTATGATGCAGGTGGACGGGGCCCTGTTGAAAGGTTGGGGCTATTAAAAAAGGTTTTATTGAATACTCAATACATTATATTGAAAGTTTAATATAATTCTTTAGATGAATATTATTTTTTTGCCACTACTGTGGAGAAACTAGATGTTCTATTTGAACCACTCCTTTGGTGTATTATAAAAAGAGTAGTATCAACAACTACAGTTTTGTTAAGAATGAAATTCATATGATCTCTATACACTTACATATGTCAGGTGTATTCTACAATAGATAAGTAGTATTGAAACAGTATTGTAATGTGTAATTTACTATTCAACAGTATTGTATACACAATACTCTTACCTATAACATCCATATGCTTCCTTTGCATATACTGATGCTAAATTTAGTAACTGAGTCAATTGATTATTATTCTTTATATTTTCTAGGATTTGAAAGACTTTTTTTTCAGGGTTAGGCAGCAGTTTCTAATTAATATCTTTCAACTGTAAATATTCTATTTGTATGCTTAACAATTGTTGCTACTCAGGAATGGTCTTAAAGGAACAATTGTGAACCATGTGGAAAAAGATGGAAAGATAAGCTCAGTGAATCAGTATATTAAACTTTTCAATCATTTATCAACTCAAAGTTTTCTTTGATTTCATTCAAAACACCACATTTAAATTGAACATGCTTTAACAATATTGGTGATGAGCGGCAGTATGAACACTGGGTATGTTGAGCTGTGTCTGACCATTGCCCTATAAAAGGCATAGCCGAGACTGCATGAATTCACAGTTAAATAAAATTTAGATGGATTGCTATTGTACTGCTCTTACTGGAAAAATCTATGCGTTTGCAAGTTTTAACAATACTGGTTCTACTCGAACCTTTTAAACAAATGTTTAAAATAAAATGGTTTATTCACAATAATAATACTTAAGCAAGTAACAATATGAGAGTTCAATAGCAGAGTAGATAGTTTGTAATAGCAGGTTGCCAAATTACCAAACTGTATAAGTTGCATAAAATAATAGAGTTCAAGCATGTAGAATATAACCAAAGTTGTACAACTTCCCCCTTCCTTGTGAAAATGAGTCCCTTCATCTTGATTTAATGAGAATTACAGGTGGCTGTTTGTCTTCATTAGTTTGATGTTGAGTAGAGCTACAACTTTGTTTCATTTGTTTTGGGTTTCCAGGAGAATTATCTGTGCTCTCACTTGGGGCAGCAGTTTCTTCTCTTTGTGTTCTTCTTCTGGTAATACAATTGAAAAAGATGATACATACCATTGAAACAACAATACTCAAACAAATATTTTGTATGATAACATAAAGTGTTTTCCCAGGTTTATAGTACCAACTATGAAAAAACTGCTTAATTCCAGATAGATTGAGTACAATGCCATTTTTCTCTGCAACAGTGACCATATTATCATACCTTGCCTGCTTCTATTCCATTGAAATGACAACTTGTTTAATTTTTGAGTGTTGGTATGCAATATTCTTCTTTACGCCATGGTGGAGTAGGTCAGCTAATCTGGCAATTTCAATTTTTGGTTCAGAAAGGTGATTGTGGATATTTAACTGCACAGATTTTGCAGACACAGTGTGAAATCTGCATCCTCTTTCTGAATAATATACACATGTTTTATCTTTCATCAGTTGGTTTCTTATAGGATTTAATGGATTGTGAGTTGTTTTATAGAATAACTTGTTAGACTCATTATAGGTAATCTCTTGCAGATTGACCTGCTGTAAAACATGAGTAACTGGTTCCACTTGAAAAAGCAGGTTGTTCATGGTGACAAGTAAAAATTGAGAACATTTGTTATTCTTTTTTATCATGCTTAAGTCACAAACCTCTTCTGTTGAATCTATTGGTGAACATTGTTCAATTATTGCTAGTTCTCCCATCTGACTACTGTGCATTCCCAACTTGTTCATTAACACTGTGGTCAATTGAGGATCCAAATTTACCAGTAATGCCATCATCCTGCTTCTTTGAACAAATTGATTGCAGAGAAGACTTGACAGCTGTTGAGTAATTTTTTTTTAAATCCTTAAAATTTGAATCAATACCATGTAGCAAGGTAGATGTTTGGGCAGCTTCTCTCATTTCCAGTGGGAATTTATGGTATGGGTTTTTACTTATATTATGTTTCAGTTTTGCTTCCTTCTTCATCTGCTTTTTAGCCATTCACATGTGTAAAGTAAAATAGATTCCTTCATGGGTAATCTTAAATTCTCTGGCTGGTGGTCCTTTATACCATATGCCCAATGTTGTTAATACCTTCTTTTTGATTCTTTTCTCACTGTATACATATTTTGAAATCATAACAGATTGTCTTGTTGCCCTTGTCCAATTGACTGCTTGCAGCATTTCTTGGATATAATAATTATCCAGCTCCCAGTAAGATGGACTAATGGGTTGTTGTAGATGATATGTCACAACTTCCTTGAGTGTGCCTTTAGTTCTCATTAGTTTATACTTTGTGTTTGTTTCTCAATACCATTCATTAAGACTTGGTAAGGGGTTGTTTCGCTTGTATAGTATAATTTGTTCCTTAACTTTATTGGGATAGTTTAATAGTTGTTTTTCTTCATTTTTTCCAATCTTTTGATATTGTAGCAAATTGTATAGGTGTTCATTGCCTGTTTCCTGTATTAAACTCTGTTCCTCCAGTGGTACTAGTACTTTTGTTCCAGGGCCACCAATTCCATCAATGAATTTGTCTTGATAAGTGATGTCCAGAATAGAATACCCTGGACAAGAATGAATATGGTAGAAAACAGCCAGGATTGAAAACGGCCAGAGTTTAAAATGGCCAGAGCTTAGTTGAAAATGGCCAGAGCTATGATTGAAAATGGCCAGAGGTCTGATTGAAAATGGCCAAAGACCTAGTTTTATATAAAAAATTATAATTATAAATAAATAATAATATTGATTATTCTAAATGATAAGAATAGTTTGAAGATATATATTTATTGAAAATGAAACAACATTAAAACAAATATAAAAAAGAGAAACTACTAAAAGTAACAACTTGAACTAAAAACTGTAGCATATCTAATGTGAAAAATATATTTTTGAACAATTTTCCAAAATCTGAGCTGCTGTTATTTCACCATTTTTAAATTTCTCCCAAGTATCAAATATTTCTTTTTGGACATTTAAATAGATTTTTTTCTGTAATCTCTTCAATTTCTTTTCAGAAAGCAGCTGTTGATAAATTGAAATGAGATCAGCCTCTCTTTTCAGCTCATCTATCAGATTGTAAAAAGATTTGGAATTGCCCATATTTATATTCAATCTATTGTGGAATCCCTCAACATCATTATTTGTTCTGATAGGACATTCATATGCTGACCAAGATGATGGTGTCCACAGACTATCTTCAATCCAAGTAGCCTCAATATAAGTAACAAGATCCTCCAATTTCTGGATTGCTTTCAAATGTTGCTTTATTTTATGAAATTCATTTGGAATAACATCAGTAGGTAAGAATGGTAATGCCAATAGCTTTTTCATTTCAGTCCATTGTCCAGTATGGCTTTTATATTCAGCAGAATAACCCAATTCCTACAAAATCCAAAAGAAAATTAGTTTTTTAAGAAAATATTAAACACAAAAAAATTATGCACTTGAATCTTTCTGAAAACTGCCTGAGTCCAGTGAAAGAGACAGCCTTTTACTTCAGCATCTGGATAATGCTTTTGTAAATTCTTCCAAACTGCTCTTTCAAAATCTACCAATATTTTCTTTGGTGATTTGTCAGGAATCAATTTTTTTACAGCCTGAAGAAATATTTGTAGACTTTTTTCAAAATAGTATTTAAAGTATACCTTAAATAAAAGAGAATAACAGACTTTCTTTTTTGATGATGTCATTGCAAAAAGAAGAGGAACTTATTTAAGCACACCATCTTTTTTCAGGAATGAGTGAATGGAAAACAGCTGTTTGAAGGGAGGATTTACAACTTTGAAAGTTCCATCTAAAAACCACATCTTAGCAGAAGATAACAGTTGCATTTGGTGATGAGTTCCAAAAATTATTATTCTTTCATCTTTTTTCTGAATATCCTCTCTGAAAAATCCATTTGGAATAAATGTAAAATTTAGCAGAAAAGCTATTGATTCTGGTTCCTTTGGTCTATTTTTCCTCCTTTGATAGTTAACAATTGCTTTTGATGTAGATATTTTTGGAAAATTAGACACATTTTCATTTTGCAGATATGAGTCTTCTACTATTCTTTTGCTGCTTACATTTAAATCCTTATTTGCTTTTTCTCTTATATTGATTTTCATTTCTATGATTTTTTCCAAATTTGGTGCTGGAGGATGAATGTGTTGTTTGGAGCCTGTTTGGCAATTACCCTTATATTCATTTATACTTCCAGGACACTTTTTGTTTTTATTTCTCACTCTGCATTTCCATATTCTGAAGTGCTCTCCATGTCCTTTTATTGTATATGAAAAGCCATTGTGAATCATTAATGATTTTCCTTTTTGGCTTCCATTCTTGAAAATTTTAAATGCTCCATCATCATCTAAATTTGCTTCATCCATTTTGTCTTCAAAAGAGCTTTCTATATGATTTTGGGCATTAAATCCATTAATAACATCTTCTTGTACTATATCAGTTGTCATACATGCCTCTTCATGATCAACTTCCATCATATTTTCATTCTCCAGAGCAGAATTTAGGATTTCACAATGACTTGTTTGTATTTCTTCTTCCAATTGAAATGCAGTAACAACATCTTCTGTCATACTCTCTTCTCTCATTATTTTATCAGAAGGGCAAACTTGGTTGTCCACCTCCATTGCAGTGTTTTTTTCAACTTCTGGTTGTTGAAAGAGAATGGAGATGTCATCATGTTTGTTCAAAACAACTTTTAATTGATGTTTGTTGATTGTTGTGCACATTGAGCAAAAACCATCTAAAACACAACTTTTAAAAGTTTAAAAAAACTAATCAAGTCTTAAACATTTCAAGTGAAATATTTTCTTGCATAGACTGCATATGCATTCATATTTTTTATATATTTTTGTTTGGCAAGAATAGCAAGAAGGAGCCATTTTGAAAGTGGTCTCATATAAAGTAGAACTTTCTGTGGAAATGCAATCAAAAATTTTCTCCTCCTTGATTCTTCCATGAATTAGCTCTTCAAATGTTACTTTCCTTAGGGGTGTATATTCTTCTAATCTTGTTGTGCACTTTGGAATTATAATATAAAGAATTATAATATACAGACTTTAGATAGATCTTATTTTAAAGGAATTAGAATAGTGAAATATTAGAAAAAACCACTTTTTGATGGAATTAATAACCCAAACCTAAGAAAGACCTTATTTAGTGGAATTAGATGCTTTGAATTCTGGAAAGGCTTTTAGTTCGCACAAAGTATAATTCTCTAAACAAAACAGATGTTGCCATGGTGGTATAAACAATGGAACAAAGAACAGGAAAAAATGCATGTCAAAATTATTACATCTTATTCAATAACAGATGCTGAAAACTAAGGCTTGTTTTCAAAGTACCACATGCATAACCTATATGATATAACTGTTTTTCATACCTTTGTTGTATGTTCATTGTAAGATTGTTACATTTCAACTTGCGTTCCTTTGAACAATTGAACCCAAGCTTTGGTAAATGTATAAAAGGAAATGCATTTCCTCAGTTCGTCAGTTCAGTTTTAACTGTTAGCTAGTTGTTTAAACTTGCTTGTTTAAAACTAAAACTCATTATACTCAATACATACTCTTTGCACGAAATACTGGTGGTTCATTGGTTAATTTTTGCCGGAATTGCATTCGTTGAGACTACCTGTGGGATGAACTTGAAAGGTTCTTTTTGGACCAGTACTTTGGTTTATTGGTAAATGATTGGTGAGGACGAATTCAATCATAACAAACTCAAGGTTCCTACAATTACCATAAAACACTGTACACTTGTTAAAGCATATGCTCTATTTTTTTGTTATGTCACATAGTTAATTGTAAATTTTAAATCCATTAAAGCCATGATCCATTTTGCTGTGCTGACATTCAATTTGTTTTGCTTGAATGTTTGTGCTAGACTCTGATGGTCAGTATATAAAAAGAATGGCTTGTCTTGAAGGTAATGTAAAAATTTCTTTACAACCCAGTAAACACCAAATGCTTCCTTTTGATAGGCTGCATATTTCATTTGATTATTGTTGAATTGTTTTGAAGCATAGGCAATGGGTTTCATTGTTTTCTTCCCATTCTCATCTACATAAACTTGTTCAAGAACTCCTCCTACAGCTACATTTGATGCATCTGTTGTTAAGTGAAAATCTTTAGCAAAATCAGGTAGTTGTAATACAGGAGGGTTAACTACTGCATCTCTCAATTTGAAAAATGATTGCTTGGCTTCCTCAGTCCATTGCAATTTATC
>CAJFCJ010000071.1:33236-54019 GCA_904063045.1 Dimorphilus gyrociliatus
GAATCATTATAATTTAAATAAATTAAAAAAGAGAGCAAATTTGCTCTACAACTTACACATATTCAACATTTTTGAAAATGTTATTTTATTTTTCCTCCCTTGTAATATCTGATCTTTGCTTATATCAATACCAATAACCTTTTCAAAAATGGAGCAATAGAAGCTACACTTTCTTTAGTAGCATTTTTGTTGTCAGGTACATGCTTTCTATTCCAAAAAGTTGGGGTTTCTGTAGAAGCATCTTTTCTAATCACCTTGGTCTTTTGGGCTCTATTCTTTGTTGAGTTTCCAATTTTGACACATTGTGATTGGTTTTCTTTGAGTTAGTTTTAATGAAGTTTCTGCTTGCTTAGCAGCATCATATAGTTCTGCCAATGTTTGACATTTAGGATGTAAGGTGTACATCAAATGTAGAATATCCTGTTGTAATCCTCTTTGTAAAACTTCCATCAGTTTTATTTCTTTCATAGTTGCAAGCAATTGTGGTTCCATTGGTCTAGGTGGAGAAAACCTCTTTATCAATTTCTTTGCTCTATTAACAAGCTGAACCACACTTTTGCCATTCATTTGCTTTAAGTTAACCAATTTCTCTCGATACTCCAAAGGATCCAGATCAAATTCGTCATGGAGGACTTTCCATATTTCCTCTACAGTAGGCTCTCCTTCCAGAGCCAACACCAAATCCTTTGCAGGACCAGTTAAATAATCTAAAAGATTTGCTTTCACAACATCTTCACCAACTCAACCATAAGCAAAACATGCCTGATTAAAGTCTTCCTTGAATTTTGAACACTCCTTGCTTCCATCATACAACTTGAGAATAGTTCTTTGAGGGCGGTCCCAAGCAGCCCTTAATGCTTGAATTACTGTTGTGATTTCAACATTTGGGTTCTGTGCTGGGTGATGTGTTCCATCTCCATGATCTGAATTTTTCATTAATATTCTCAATGACAAATTTACTTTTAATAACATTTGAAAGATATTACGCAATTATGTCTGTCAACAAGAAAAAATTGGGAAAAAAGGCAGTAATACCATTGGCAATTGTCAATTTATTCATGTGTATTGGTTTAGCTGTATTTCCTATAGTCTATTATAAAGTAATGTATATTTCTCCTTTTAGGGGTTGTTGATAAATTTTGGGGTTATTTTGAGGTCATGATTGTCTATTAACAAAATGTGGGCAAGGTCCAAGGTTGGACAAAGGTTAAGTAGGATATACACTACAAATCTATGGCAATTATTCAACAACCTCGACATTCTTGACATTTTACTCTAATTTTATCTAAAAGTTATTCAATGCAGGAATATTTTTCTTCAAAAACAATTTGTTTTAAACTTTACATTAGAAGTGAAAACTCTGATGGATCTATATATTCATTACTCATATTTACATTGCCAAATTTAATAATAATGTTAATTGTTTCAATTCTCTATTTTAGAATTATCATAAAAGTAAGAAAAACTGAAAAAATTTTCAAACACTTTAAAAATTCCAGTAAAGCTATATCAGTTGTAATCTATTTGATAATTATCACTAATTTCTTGTCTTGGTGTTCAATTCTTATTTTGGGTTACTATTTCATTTTTTCACTTTTTCTAGACTGTTGATAAACACTTTGGGCTAAGGAATTATGGAGAAAACGTCCACTACATGAAGAAAATATTAAAAATACTTTTTCAAATTTAAATTATTATTGATTTTGAGATATATCCAATACATTCCCATAATGCAATCACTTTTGGTAGCCATCTTGAAATCCAGACAGGAAACTGTGCTGGGATCTTCTATGTTTTTCATGGAAAGTGAATATTGTGTACATTTCATCTACAATTTTTCAGAATTTTTTACACTTTGAAATTTATTTCACTATTGAAAACCATCAGACAAAACACAAACTTTAGAATTGATATCAGTAAGTTATAGAATATTGTGTTGAAATGATTTATTTCTAAATTAGCTTTATTTTTATAGCAGCCATTTTGTTATCATTATTGTTAATTGTTTAATTTTTAAATTTAAACAGCTGGTCATTAAAAGAGATTCCAAATTGAACATGGCACCAATTTGTTACATTTGTGAAGACAGAATATATGGAAGACAGAATCATGAGAAATGTCAGCTTTGCTGTCATTTATTTAAAATACACAAGAAATGTTTGGAATATAAAGGTTTGTTTAAGTTTTTTGTCACTATCCTTACAAATATGCTTTTATGTTTTTTCACAGATCAATCATTTTATTGTAACATTTACTGTGACATATCAATGAAGAAATGCATTGTTACACTGTCAAGGCTACCTTCTAGTGCATCTGTTAATGAAGAAATAAGTCAAACACCAAATTTTCATACAGTAAATAATAGAAATGAGCAAACTATTGTTTGTGAAAATCATTGTGGAAATTCAAGTGGAAATGATACAAATGGTAGTATTATGGAATCAAACAATGTTTTAGTTGAAGATCTTCCAGCTCCACATAATAATATGATGGAAGTTTCATTTAAAGTTTCTCCAAAATCAGATTGTGAGAAAGAAAGTTATTCATTAAAATCTTAAAGGGAATGAGCCAGAAAGGAAAAGATTTGCTACTTTTCAACAATTTCTGCTACAATATTAAAGAAAAAGAAACAAGACAACATTCTGGATATGCAGTGTTAAGAACAAAAGAAACAATGTTCAGCAACAGTTAGTCAGCATGGGAACAGTTTTTATCCTGGAAAGTTATCCATTCTCATGAAAGAGTACCTGATCTGGAAAAAAAATAATGATTAGGAATGAACTAAAAAATGCTTATAATAAAGATATCAGTAGTTCAGGAAAATGTTTAGCTGAAGATGTTCTGGTAAAATATTGTAGTTCTAGTGAAGTTACTCCATCTCTAGATAATTGTACAAGACTGGCAAACTGGACAAGAAAGAAGTTTAGACCAGCTGAACCTCAAAGTATTCACTTCAACTTGGCTAAAACTTTTATTCCTGATGATTTTTTACAAATGGATATACAAATGGAGAATGATAGAATACTAATATTTTCAACTACAAAGCAAATTGAATTATTATCTAAAGGCAAAATATGGTTTATGGATGGCACATTTAAATGTGTGAAAGACCCTTTTTATCAATTTTTTTCTATTCCTGGTGTACTGCTCTTGCTGGAAAAATCTATGCGTTTGCAAGTTATAACAATACTGGTTCTACTTGAACCTTTAAACAAATGTTTAAATTAAAACGGTTTATTCGCAATAATAATACTTAAGCAAGTAACAATATGAGAGTTCGATAGCAGAGTAGATAGTTTGTAAAAGCAGGTTGCCAAATTACCAAACTGTCTTCTAATGTTGAGGAGTAGATGGATGGTTCCAGTGGAGGTTGTTTCCAGATGATTTTCCCAGGTCCTTGGGTCCAGATGGAAGCTGCAGGCCAAATGAGAATAGTGAGGATTTATATACTTTGAGGTTTGCCTCTGACATCCAATCATCACTTTACATTTGCCGAAATGTGTAGTTCATATTTATGTTTAGTAAGAGGATGTTACAAGGTTGAACATTTAGGAAGGTTAATTGATTATAACTTGGCCACACCCTAGGCAAGTTAATTAAATTATAACTTGGCCAAACCTTTATTGATAATTAAAGATAAGCCTTCAAGCTGACTAATCAGACTTATGTTTGGCCAATGTTATAGCATTTTCTTGCATAGGTTTTAAGATGTACATGTATAAGTTGCATCAAATAATAGAGTTCAAGCATGTAAAATATTAGGTACGAATGAAAAGTTTCAGTCACTGTGTGTTTTTTGTTAGAAATATTTGATGAATGTGGTTAATTTTTGTGTATGTTAAAGCCTAAAGTATACGCTACAAATATTGATAATTTAATTTTTCAATAGTCCCCTCCTTTTTCTATACAAGCCTGCCATTTGCTAGGAAGTAGAGTGATGCCGTTCGGGTAAAATGAGGTTGGCTTTCTCCTCAGAAAATCTTTGACATCTGTCTTCAATTCCTCCAAATTGTCATAATGGGATCCTCTGATATGGTCCTTCAATCTCCCAAAAAGATAATAGTCAGAGGGAGCCAAATCAGGACTGTAGGCTGGGTGAGGGCATAATGACCACCCTTGATCTCTTATGAAATCTGTTGTGTAGAGACTTGTATGCGGTCTTGCATTATCATGCTGTAGTATCATTTGTTTTCCAGGTCTAATTCTATGCAACCTCTTCCTTAGTCTCTTTAGGGTCTCAACATATTGTATTGAGTTGACTACTTCTCCATACTCCATGAATTCAATGTGGACTAAACCAGAATAGTCCCAAAAAACTGAGCACATCAGTTTTTCTGCTGACTTGGCCATTCTAAGCTTCTTGTCAGGTGGAGATGATGTGTGTTTATAAGTCAAAGAAGACCTTTTAGATTGTGGATCATAGAGGTGTACCCAGGTTTCATCTCCAGTCACAATTTTTTCTAAAAAGTCTCTTCCTTCTGCCATGTATCTTTCAAGTAGCTCCATACAATGACTCACCCTCACCTGCTTCTGGTCCAGATTGAGAGCATAAGGAATCCATTTGCACAGATCTTTCTGTATCCTAGCTCCTTTATAATTTTCCCTACAGTCTGTTGACAAATTTCTATTTGTTGGGTGATTGCTCTCTGAGAAATGGTCCGATCTTCTCTGATAAGCCTGTCAATTTCTTCTCTATTCTGACCTGTTACAGCTGTGCTTGGACGACCAGATCTTGCCAAATCTTCAAATTTTTTCTTCCTTTTTTTATGTCAGATACCCACCTCCTTATTGAACTTTCACTCAGAGTTTCATCCCCACAAAAGCTTTTAACCGCTTATAAATTTGGCTCGCAGACACCTTCTCATGCACTAAAAATGCTATGATTGGTCGTTGATCGGAACATGTGCACATGACTTGCAGCTGCTTATACCAAAATAAATTTGTAATGCCTCAACAGAATCGAATGAAAGTTTGCACAGTGAAAGTTTACTAATTTCCTAAGATTATTGGAAAGTATCAATGATATTAGTTAAGCTGTTTAAAATTACAGCACAGTGACTGAAACTTTTCATTCGTACCTAATATAACCAAAGGTTGTACAGCTGGATCTTATTAAAAAACAACTTAGAGATCACATAAAAGCAAAATGTCCAATTGGAACTTTGTCTTTTATTTCTTGGATTTTTTTTGATAAGATCCAGTGCACTACAACTTTGGTTATATTAGGGTACGGAATGAAAAGTTTCAGTCACTGTGCTGTAATTTTAAAACAGCTTAACTAATATCATTGATACTTTCCAATAATCTTAGGAAATTAGTAAACTTTCACTGGTGCAAACTTTCATTCGATTCTGGTTGAGGCATTACAAATTTATTTTGGTATAAGCAGCTGCAAGTCATGTGCACATGTTCCGATCAACGACCAATCATAGCATTTTTAGTGCATGAGAAGGTGTCTGCGAGCCAAATTTATAAGCGGTTAAAAAGCTTTTGTGGGGATGAAACTCTGAGTGAAAGTTCAATAAGGAGGTGGGTATCTGACATAAAAAAAGGAAGAAAAAATTTTGAAGATTTGGCAAGATCTGGTCGTCCAAGCACAGCTGTAACAGGTCAGAATAGAGAAGAAATTGACAGGCTTATCAGAGAAGATCGGACCATTTCTCAGAGAGCAATCACCCAACAAATAGAAATTTGTCAACAGACTGTAGGGAAAATTATAAAGGAGCTAGGATACAGAAAGATCTGTGCAAAATGGATTCCTTATGCTCTCAATCTGGACCAGAAGCAGGTGAGGGTGAGTCATTGTATGGAGCTACTTGAAAGATACATGGCAGAAGGAAGAGACTTTTTAGAAAAAATTGTGACTGGAGATGAAACCTGGGTACACCTCTATGATCCACAATCTAAAAGGTCTTCTTTGACTTATAAACACACATCATCTCCACCTGACAAGAAGCTTAGAATGGCCAAGTCAGCAGAAAAACTGATGTGCTCAGTTTTTTGGGACTATTCTGGTTTAGTCCACATTGAATTCATGGAGTATGGAGAAGTAGTCAACTCAATACAATATGTTGAGACCCTAAAGAGACTAAGGAAGAGGTTGCATAGAATTAGACCTGGAAAACAAATGATACTACAGCATGATAATGCAAGACCGCATACAAGTCTCTACACAACAGATTTCATAAGAGATCAAGGGTGGTCATTATGCCCTCACCCAGCCTACAGTCCTGATTTGGCTCCCTCTGACTATTATCTTTTTGGGAGATTGAAGGACCATATCAGAGGATCCCATTATGACAATTTGGAGGAATTGAAGACAGATGTCAAAGATTTTCTGAGGAGAAAGCCAACCTCATTTTACCCGAACGGCATCACTCTACTTCCTAGCAAATGGCAGGCTTGTATAGAAAAAGGAGGGGACTATTGAAAAATTAAATTATCAATATTTGTAGCGTATACTTTAGGCTTTAACATACACAAAAATTAACCACATTCATCAAATATTTCTAACAAAAAACACACAGTGACTGAAACTTTTCATTCGTACCTAATATTTTACATGCTTGAACTCTATTATTTGATGCAACTTATACATGTACATCTTAAAACCTATGCAAGAAAATGCTATAACATTGGCCAAACATAAGTCTGATTAGTCAGCTTGAAGGCTTATCTTTAATTATCAATAAAGGTTTGGCCAAGTTATAATTTAATTAACTTGCCTAGGGTGTGGCCAAGTTATAATTCAATTAACCTTCCTAAATGTTCAACCTTGTAACATCCTCTTACTAAACATAAATATGAACTACACATTTCGGCAAATGTAAAGTGATGATTGGATGTCAGAGGCAAACCTCAAAGTATATAAATCCTCACTATTCTCATTTGGCCTGCAGCTTCCATCTGGACCCAAGGACCTGGGAAAATCATCTGGAAACAACCTCCACTGGAACCATCCATCTACTCCTCAACATTAGAAGACAGTTTGGTAATTTGGCAACCTGCTTTTACAAACTATCTACTCTGCTATCGAACTCTCATATTGTTACTTGCTTAAGTATTATTATTGCGAATAAACCGTTTTAATTTAAACATTTGTTTAAAGGTTCAAGTAGAACCAGTATTGTTATAACTTGCAAACGCATAGATTTTTCCAGCAAGAGCAGTACACCAGGAATAGAAAAAAATTGATAAAAAGGGTCTTTCACACATTTAAATGTGCCATCCATAAACCATATTTTGCCTTTAGATAATAATTCAATTTGCTTTGTAGTTGAAAATATTAGTATTCTATCATTCTCCATTTGTATATCCATTTGTAAAAAATCATCAGGAATAAAAGTTTTAGCCAAGTTGAAGTGAATACTTTGAGGTTCAGCTGGTCTAAACTTCTTTCTTGTCCAGTTTGCCAGTCTTGTACAATTATCTAGAGATGGAGTAACTTCACTAGAACTACAATATTTTACCAGAACATCTTCAGCTAAACATTTTCCTGAACTACTGATATCTTTATTATAAGCATTTTTTAGTTCATTCCTAATCATTATTTTTTTTCCAGATCAGGTACTCTTTCATGAGAATGGGATAACTTTCCAGGATAAAAACTGTTCCCATGCTGACTAACTGTTGCTGAACATTTGTTTCTTTTGTTCTTAACACTGCATATCCAGAATGTTGTCTTGTTTCTTTTTTCTTTAATATTGTAGCAGAAATTGTTGAAAAGTAGCAAATCTTTTCCTTTCTGGCTCATTCCCTTTAAGATTTTAATGAATAACTTTCTTTCTCACAATCTGATTTTGGAGAAACTTTAAATGAAACTTCCATCATATTATTATGTGGAGCTGGAAGATCTTCAACTAAAACATTGTTTGATTCCATAATACTACCATTTGTATCATTTCCACTTGAATTTCCACAATGATTTTCACAAACAATAGTTTGCTCATTTCTATTATTTACTGTATGAAAATTTGGTGTTTGACTTATTTCTTCATTAACAGATGCACTAGAAGGTAGCCTTGACAGTGTAACAATGCATTTCTTCATTGATATGTCACAGTAAATGTTACAATAAAATGATTGATCTGTGAAAAAACATAAAAGCATATTTGTAAGGATAGTGACAAAAAACTTAAACAAACCTTTATATTCCAAACATTTCTTGTGTATTTTAAATAAATGACAGCAAAGCTGACATTTCTCATGATTCTGTCTTCCATATATTCTGTCTTCACAAATGTAACAAATTGGTGCCATGTTCAATTTGGAATCTCTTTTAATGACCAGCTGTTTAAATTTAAAAATTAAACAATTAACAATAATGATAAACAAAATGGCTGCTATAAAAATAAAGCTAATTTAGAAATAAATCATTTCAACACAATATTCTATAACTTACTGATATCAATTCTAAAGTTTGTGTTTTGTCTGATGGTTTTCAATAGTGAAATAAATTTCAAAGTGTAAAAAATTCTGAAAAATTGTAGATGAAATGTACACAATATTCACTTTCCATGAAAAACATAGAAGATCCCAGCACAGTTTCCTGTCTGGATTTCAAGATGGCTACCAAAAGTGATTGCATTATGGGAATGTATTGGATATATCTCAAAATCAATAATAATTTAAATTTGAAAAAGTATTTTTTAATATTTTCTTCATGTAGTGGACGTTTTCTCCATAATTCCTTAGCCCAAAGTGTTTATCAACAGTCTAGAAAAAGTGAAAAAATGAAATAGTAACCCAAAATAAGAATTGAACACCAAGACAAGAAATTAGTGATAATTATCAAATAGATTACAACTGATATAGCTTTACTGGAATTTTTAAAGTGTTTGAAAATTTTTTCAGTTTTTCTTACTTTTATGATAATTCTAAAATAGAGAATTGAAACAATTAACATTATTATTAAATTTGGCAATGTAAATATGAGTAATGAATATATAGATCCATCAGAGTTTTCACTTCTAATGTAAAGTTTAAAACAAATTGTTTTTGAAGAAAAATATTCCTGCATTGAATAACTTTTAGATAAAATTAGAGTAAAATGTCAAGAATGTCGAGGTTGTTGAATAATTGCCATAGATTTGTAGTGTATATCCTACTTAACCTTTGTCCAACCTTGGACCTTGCCCACATTTTGTTAATAGACAATCATGACCTCAAAATAACCCCAAAATTTATCAACAACCCCTAAAAGGAGAAATATACATTACTTTATAATAGACTATAGGAAATACAGCTAAACCAATACACATGAATAAATTGACAATTGCCAATGGTATTACTGCCTTTTTTCCCAATTTTTTCTTGTTGACAGACATAATTGCGTAATATCTTTCAAATGTTATTAAAAGTAAATTTGTCATTGAGAATATTAATGAAAAATTCAGATCATGGAGATGGAACACATCACCCAGCACAGAACCCAAATGTTGAAATCACAACAGTAATTCAAGCATTAAGGGCTGCTTGGGACCGCCCTCAAAGAACTATTCTCAAGTTGTATGATGGAAGCAAGGAGTGTTCAAAATTCAAGGAAGACTTTAATCAGGCATGTTTTGCTTATGGTTGAGTTGGTGAAGATGTTGTGAAAGCAAATCTTTTAGATTATTTAACTGGTCCTGCAAAGGATTTGGTGTTGGCTCTGGAAGGAGAGCCTACTGTAGAGGAAATATGGAAAGTCCTCCATGACGAATTTGATCTGGATCCTTTGGAGTATCGAGAGAAATTGGTTAACTTAAAGCAAATGAATGGCAAAAGTGTGGTTCAGCTTGTTAATAGAGCAAAGAAATTGATAAAGAGGTTTTCTCCACCTAGACCAATGGAACCACAATTGCTTGCAACTATGAAAGAAATAAAACTGATGGAAGTTTTACAAAGAGGATTACAACAGGATATTCTACATTTGATGTACACCTTACATCCTAAATGTCAAACATTGGCAGAACTATATGATGCTGCTAAGCAAGCAGAAACTTCATTAAAACTAACTCAAAGAAAACCAATCACAATGGTGTCAAAATTGGAAACTCAACAAAGAATAGAGCCCAAAAAGACCAAGGTGATTAGAAAAGATGCTTCTACAGAAACCCCAACTTTTTGGAATAGAAAGCATGTACCTGACAACAAAAATGCTACTAAAGAAAAGTGTAGCTTCTATTGCTCCATTTTTTGAAAAGGTTATTGGTATTGATATAAGCAAAGATCAGATATTACAAGGGAGGAAAAATAAAAATAACATTTTCAAAAATGTTGAATATGTGTAAGTTGTAGAGCAAATTTGCTCTCTTTTTTAATTTATTTAAATTATAATGATTCCATCTAGAGTTGGAACTTTTAAGGAACTTAGTTTCATTAGTAATTTGTGGAACAACCATTCATTGGTTTAATCCAATTGAAGAGTTATATGGAGAAGTTAAAAGGATTCTTATAGCAGGTGGTTGTCTAGCAATATTTACCTATTCTAAATCTTTTATTACTGGATTGCCTAAACCTTTAAATCACCATCAGAACTTATTTTTTAATGTCATCTTTTAAGAAATCATCAGAAGTGAAATTTATATTTAATTAAAAGTCCAAAGCATTAACCCTGCTTAAAAAATGTCATCTCATACCAAGCTACCTAGTGATCTGGAGCATTTAGAGAAAAGCTAGATTTATCAGTAAAGGATACTCCATTATAAGAATTTGCTGTTGGATTCATCCATATACTACACCTTTCCAGTTCTTTTAGCCCTTCTTGACAGAGGGCAAACTTTGGATATCTCTTTGTAGTTTGCCCTTTGATACTCCTAGGCTTAAGTGATATTCCTATCACTTCCATCTTAGTTATTGTTTAGTAAATATATATAAGGTGGCAGTTTCCTGTAATCATCAGTTACTACTCAACTCTTGAATAAGACTCAAACATTACTAAATACATTTTATTTGGAAAACTCTGGGTTTTGCTGTTGGTTTTATTGAACTTAACATACAACAATCCGTGTACAACCTATCCAGGAAGAACCTTTAATTGTTCAATTGGTAAATGATTGGAAGGGACGAATTTGATGTTAACAAGCTAGAAATTCCTACAATTACAATATGATAAAGTACAGACACTATCAAATGTTCTAAATTTCTCCTACATTTATGCCTATTTGTAGAAATTATCGCAGAGTTTGACAAACAAGTAAACACAATATTTTTTTAATCATTGAATGAAAGAGTAAGTTTATTTTAAATAAGAGTCAGAGGCAAAATAATTAATATTCTATTTCTTGACATAGACATGACTTTGAGTTGAATACATCAATTTATCAACCTTGCTATACAATCTACAAGCATTGGAGTGAACAGAAACAGCAACGCATCCTGAAGTTCTACTGCAAAAGCTTGAACAGGATTGAGGATCGCCATTGAAAGATAATTTCATGAAATTACCATCAATACTTCGATGAGGATGTGTTTCAAAATTGAATATTTTTCGTACTGAAATTTATAATTAAATTTAAAAAAATACATACATCAAAAAGATAAAAAACACATTAATACCAGTTTTGTCCTTCCTGTACATGAGATTGTCACTTCTGCTTCTATATTGGTAACTAGGCAATAGTGTGTCTTTTAACCAGCACATCTTTCTTCTAAAGTTTATTGAGAAGGCTATGCACTTTGAATTGCTCTGACACCAAGCATGACACTTGGCTATTGTAGCATCAGTTATTATTTTTATATCATTTCCGGGTGATCCTTTTTTTTGAGTAATGTAATATTGGGGAAGAATATCTAAAATCATGAAATTTCTGGTTATAATTTCTATATTTAAAATTTTTTAAAAAATTTTCAAAAATACTTGCATTCAGTTTTTCTAATGTATAATTTTGCTCCAATATTCTCTGTGATACATGATTCTGGAATCTTGTCATAAAGATAGCATCTTCTATCTTTGTATGCATAGCCAGCGAGTGTATAAGATTTGGCATATTCAGCAATACATAATGGAAATCTTGAGACAAAGGTGGTTGCGATTGGCTTTGAACAGTACTTATTATTCATAATAGTCATATCGAAATGATAAGGTAGAGCTGAAGTAGGAAATAATTTAATTTAAAAAAAAAAGACAACACCAACAATTTCATACATAAAAAGTGAATAGTTAATATACCTGAAATATTGATGACAGCCATGCCCAATATGATTAAAAAGCTTACTGCTGACTTCATTTTTTCTTCTACTGGAAAAAATCTGGAATATTTCTAAACTTCAACTGCAATGTATTTATATAAAAAAATTCTATTGTCTTTCTTTCCAGCTTTCTTTATTACTTTGTGCTTTCTCTTTGTTAGTAGAAACTGGAGGAGTTTTAATATACAAAAAACTTCAAAAACCATTTTGAATGTCTAGCTGAGTGGAAATCATAAATTAAAAATACAAATGTTCTATTATTCTAAAACAGATGGCAAATAAAAATTTCTACATCTAATCCAATATAAAGGTCTTATGTATTGCAATGAAATAAAATAATTGTAAACAAGGTACTTAATCTATATTTAACTTTTTATTTACCTCAAAGCTGTACATTCTTTAGGTTAATTACAATTTAACAATAAAAGTTATTGAATTCTTAGTGGCACAATTTTTTCTTATTCAATGTCTAACATACATTAGCGTCATAGTAATTTTGTAATGTTTAAAATCTAAAGAGATTGCAAAAGGGCATTACTAAAATATGGTGTCCAGTCAATAGATGTAACATATTATTAAGTAGTTATTGTAACAAATTGTTTGGTTTTCTTCTGATTAGACAATCATCATTTGTTAATCTATTTCCGGTGTATTTTGGATATAATAAATATATTCAAACACTATAAATGATAAGAGGTAGAATAGAAAATAAAATTGATAGGCAAACTATGACGAATACAACAGAAAACAGCCCCAACAGAAAATGGCAGCAAATGAACAGAAAACGGCCTCAACTGAGACAGAAAATGGCCCGAACTGGAACAGAAAACGGCCACAGGATAATTCAACCTAAAATATATAAAACAAGAAATGAATTAAATTTTGAAAGTGCGTTTATTTGAACAGTTGAAGAGACTACAAGAGACTACAACTTAAAAGACCATGCAATTCAACAACAATTGATTTATTTATTGATCTTCTAAATAAAGTTCAGAACACTTTACAAGAACTTCTGATGAAGTAATCTCATGCTTTTCAAATCTTTCCCAAATTGAAAATAGTTTATTTTGCAGGTTCTTATCTTTTAATCAATAAGATCAGCAAGTTTATCAATTGATTTAAGGTAATCCTTAATTTTAATAACTCTATTGCTACAATTATATTATAGCAGTTGATTAATACACTGAAAAACAGTGAAATGAATATTAAATGCATTTCAGAGAAAATTTCAAGTTGAACTACCTTGAATAACAGATATTATGCTTTTTTCTTTTTTGATGACATGAATGCATATAGAAGAGGAACCTGTTTTAATTCACCTTCTTTTTTGATGAATGAGTGAAATGAAAATAACTGTGTAAATTGGTCCTTAACTTGCAATTGTCTTTTCCAAAGCATTTTCTTGAACAAAATCATTATAGAGGTTTGGTTGAGTAGAATAGGGATTCACCATATTTTCAGGAATTGTAGCTGCACCAGTTGATCAATGGTATTGCAATAATCTGTTACTGTACTTTGTTGTATTGTAATTGTAGGAATTTCTGCTTCTTCAGAACAGTATTTATGTCTAAGTGTATAGTTACCATCAACTATGGCTCCTCTACTCCTAATTCTCAAAATCAATTCGTTTTGTTTTTACAAGATACTCATCTACTTCCTTGCCTCTGGCTTTGTCATTTTCATGTACCAAAATAACATTCGTTGGAATATAATGAATATCCTTGTTTGGGCCAAAGAATCCAAAGAATATGAATTGAGCAAAATGAGCTGCTAGATCTAAATAAGAAGGTTTAAATAATTAGCTGATGGTCAAAGAACTAACTTGTCAATTGTTCACTTCATAGGTTCTTTTAAAGGTTGATGGTTGACCAATTTCAATGTTAACAAAAACAAAAGTAACATTTGAAGAGAAAGAAAATTTTTAAATATGCTCATCATTTTATTGTTTTCATCTTCTAAATAATAGTTGAATTTTGTGGGTTGGAGAGTTGCAAAACATGTAACAATTTTAATATGAGAAGTTCAACAATGAACCTAACCCTAACCCTGTCATCACTTTGCAATTGGTGAAATGTCTAGTTTACATATATTTTTAGTAACAGGATGTTACACAGTCTCACATTTAGGATGTACATCCAAGAATTTCTAACTATATTCTATTCTAGTCCAACAGAGGTTGGAATTTGGAAAATTGAAAATTTTTAGATTTCATCTGTAGAGAATATGTTATTTTAATCATAATTTGCATATTCATGCTTTTATTCTGGCATTAATAAATTCAATGACTCTCAATGAGACCTTTGCTAATGGATTTATTTCTCTATTACTTTGTATCAGCCATATTAGATAAATAATTTTACAAATTGATTGGTCACAATTGCATTTATACAAGCAGGTGTCGCCACTGCTTAAAATTTTACATTTAAGAAAATCACCACTCCATAAATCGCTAGCATGGAAATATTGATTATAGGCTTAAACATAAACCATTAGGAAAGGTCTCAACAATGAAATTTCACTACAATCAAAATTAACTCCTTGTACTTCTACTAAAACTTTTGTAGTTTTTGGCTGAAAAATTTGATATAAAAATTTCTGCTCAAAAGTTACTGATGTAAGATTTGAGCAAGTTGAATATCTCTCTGGAATTGTTAAACCTCCAAGTTCACATATACTATCAATCATCTTGAAAGATTCCTTTCCCAAATGGATATTTGGCTCTGGAATTACTGTTGATAAATTTGTAATTATTGAGCTGAATTTGAATGAACCAACACTCACAAGGTGACATAAAAGCTGAAGCAGTTTTGTCATTAAATGTAGATCCAGGATAGTAATAGTCAAGCATAATAGAGGGTGGACCCTCCTGAATAGAATATTGGTATTGGTTAGTTCTATATACTGAAGTTTGTAGAAAATGGCTAATAATCCAGATAAAAATTCCTATTTCATACCAAACATATCAAATTTTTACAACTTTTTTAAAAATATCATTAGGAATGTATCTTGAACTCTTAAAACAACAACCTAATTGCAAGCAATCACTTGAATTGATACCATTCCAACCACATTCAATTGTCTCATCAACAGGATGAGTACAAACTTTACAAACCATATAAGGATATAGGTTTAAAAAGATATAAAAAAATAACAGAAATCTACTGTAATCCTTCATAGACAGATGAATGTTGTGTTTTTTTCTGAAAACCAAAAAAATGGATACAATCTACCTTATTTTTAAACATCCTATTTAGAACTGTAGGTCAGACATTTACAATACAATATAAAGACTTTTCAGTATGTTATTGACTAAACCACAGACTTAATGTCATCTTTGTATAGTAATTTCTAGTTTTTATGTTTTAAATGAAGTAATTGAATAAGGAGGGGGAAATTCTTTTCGTTTGATAACTCTTCAGTTAGGGTTAGACTGACAAACACAAAAAATGAGAATTTTTTACTGCAGTTTCTAAATTAACATTTTTTTTTTGCCTAAACTCTATAGTATTTTATGCTAATCCAGCATAGGATTTCTTAGGCTTTATAATATCAGCCTAATCCTAGTTGACCCTCATCTGGATAGTTGACCTCCAATATAAATATGAATATTGCTAAAATCTATTATTATGATTTATGTTTAGAATTTATATTTACACTATATTTCATCCAAAAAATTGTGTTGTCAAGTTATAATTCAATTAGCCTTCCTAAAGTTGAACTTTCTAACATCCTCTTACTAAAGATAACCATCAACTAGATAGTTTGGCAGTTGTAAACTAATGATTTGATATAAGAGGCAACCCTCAAAGTATATCAATCTTCACTGTTTTCTTAAAACAAGTCTTCTCCTCAATATTGGACAGTAGTTTGGTAACTTGGCAACCTACTGTTACCCACAATCTATTAAGCTTTCATATTCTAATTGCTTAAGTATTTTATTTCGAATAAACAACTTCAATTTTAGCACATTGGTTTCAAAATGTTTATACTGCAAACAAATGATTCTGTTTAGAGCAAATGAAGGAGACACGCTGTTTATGTAAATTGTTAAGGAAGGATTAAAAAGAAGATATGATTTATTAACAAAAAATGGCTTTACATTTGCAAAGAAGAAGAAATCACATAGATAGACAACATGGTGCTGCAGTGAAAAAACAGGAAAGTATAAATGTTCAGTTATTGTTCTACAAAAGGATCACATTTTTCGTGGATAGAACATTCACAGTGTGTTCTGAACCATTTCAGCAACTTTTCATAATTCACTCATTCATAAACAAAAATGCAAATTAACCGTATTAACAAATGTAATTTTGGTAGAAATTAAACAACAAAACACCAGTATTTTGTCCAAAGGCTATGTATTGAGTAAATGCGTTTTTACTTCTAAACAAGCAAGTTTAAACAACCAGTTAATGGTTAAAGAACTGAACTGACAAGCTGTGGAAATGTATTTCCTTTTATGCATTTCCCAAAGCTTGGGTTCAATTGGTAAACTATATTTTACATTTGGTGTATTTTAACTGTAGGAATATCTGGTTCGTCACAACAGCATTGGTCCTTTCACTGTTTCTCTTAGTGTTTTATATCATGTTTTATCTGAAAAATGGATGTGTTAATAGTTATATTTTATAGGTGTTGTGCTTTGTAGACCAATATCTTATTCTTTATGGTTTAAAAATTAGGTCATTGATTCATTTTTGTGCATAAATTTTTCTAATTGTATTGTAGAATTTAGGATATTTGGTAAAGGTTTTCTAATGTTATTAACTAGAACTCATTTTTAATTTCAAAAGAGGTGACCTTGAAATGAAATTAGAATCTAGAATAGAGGTTAAAAACATTTGGAATTTAAAAGTTGATTAATATTAAATCATCGAAGGAATTTGAATTTTGCTTTTTTTATTATTTTGAAAATGACTGCCAATAATAATTCAAATTTGCGTTTTTTGTAAGATAATTCCATCTTCAAATACCAACAACACTGATATCGCATACAGACACTGCTGTTAGAGGATTCAATGACTTGTCATAATTAATCAGCCATTTTAAATAGATGATTTTACATATTGAATGACCACAATTGCAAATATAAGAACATTTTCCATTTTGACCATCCAGGGTACAGATAAGAAATTTTCCACTCCAAAGGTCATTTCTGTTAAAATATTGAGTATTAGCTTTAACATAAACCATTACGTAAGGTTCTGTATTAGAAAATGAACAATCAAAATTCACTCCACGTATTTCAACTTTAACTCTTGAATTTGCTGGTTCAAAAATTTGATATAAAAATTTCTGTTCAAAACTGTCAGAAGTTAAATTGTCGCAAGTGGAATATCTTTCCGGTTCCGTTAGACCACCTAATTTGCATATATTATCAATCATTCTGTACGAATGTATCCCCAAATTCAAGTGTACTTCCGGAATTACTGGAAAAACATGCAATATTTTGTGTTTGAAAAAGTTTATAAATTCAAGTATTCAAAACTGACATGGCGACATAAATGCTGAACTGGTTTTATCATTAAAATAGTAGGGATCACCTCCAATAATAATTTCGTCATCTCCTTCTATAGAATATTGATATTGGCTTGATCTGCATGTTTGTGACTGTACTTTGTCACTAATAATCCAAATATACATACCTAGAAAAACAACTGTTCAATTTTTTGATTTTGGTTTGTTAATTATTAGTTTTTTTTACCGGAAACTTGAGCTCTTGATGCTCTATTTCCAGGTGTACATTCATAGTACTTCTGTTTGGCATATTCAATTGGATGACCACTTGTCTTTGTATGCTCTATTAGCATAATTTCTCCTTATTTAAAAAAGAGATTTATTACAAATTTATTTCAACAATTCAAATGTCTGACATAGTGAAATTTGCATAAAAGTCAATTGTAAGAACCTTACCACCGGGCAGGAAACAGGGAATAGCATCATTTCCATTATAACAACAGCCAATATTTTGACAATTTGTTAATGATATTCCAGACCAACCGCATTCTATTCTTTCATTGACTGGTTGAGTGCAAATCATGGAACATATGGTTAGTCTAAAAAAAACAACTATTATGCAGAGATAATAAGTTTTCACTTCAGTTGTATTCCTCATTTTGTGTCTGATGTCTGAGTGGAATTTAAAAGGTGCACACCAGTCTAGATGTCAAGAGAAGAAGCTACATTCTTTTCTTTACTTGGAACTACCAATCTATATTGCGGCATGAATATATTACAGTTATCGCCTGCACTTCACAGAATATAATATATTTTGCTTTTACTCTTCTAAAAATAGCAAATATTTCTCAATTACTAAATGAATTTTGTTTGATAGGATATGAGAGATTGACCTTCAATATTTTAATCTTGGCAGACAACATTCGATTCTATTATCTGAATCCAATGTTTCAAAGTATGATTATTAAATTCTACAGCATGTCAATCGTGACTTTTAAATTATGGAAAAAGCCAACCTTTAAATTATGGAAAAAGCCAAATTTCTGTCAATTTTTTCTTTGAATGTTCAAGTTGTCAATTTTATCATTATCTTATTATTTCAAGTCCAAATACCTTCTCTACTTGATCAATGATTTTTGATTCTCAGTTAACTAGTAAACATTTCTTGTATATTTTAAATAAATGACATTGTAGTTGGCATTTCAACTTGGCTAATGTGGAGTACATTTGTCTATGGACTCTTGTCTTTTTTTAATTAATAAATGAAATTGAAAATCGTGATAAAGCATTAACAGATTTTAACAATTGTTCAGAAGATTATTGTTATTGTATTCCTATTATTAAAATTGCAAAAAACAGATATTTCTATCAATGGTAGGGAAAATTGCACAAGCCGAGCTGATGAAAAAATCTGCAATTTACCTATTAGAAAAGACAAAAACTATAATGATATAAATTGTTAAATTGCCATTCAAATGAGTACTATATTTTGGGAAATGGAACTGTTGAAAGCACCCATTTTGATATTATTCTTGGGTGAGACAAAACATCCAAGCAATTATATTTATAATTAGGAACAATGAAATCCTTTAAAAGTGGGTCCAAGGTTAGGGTTAGAGTTAGGGTTGTAGGCAATTTTAACAATAGCCTTTAGGCAAAATCAAAAAATTCTATAGAATTTCCATTCCTATTGTACAACTTTGGTTATATTTTACATGCTTGAACTCTATTATTTTATGCAACTTATACATGTACATCTTAAAACCTATGCAAGAAAATGCTATAACATTGGCCAAACATAAGTCTTATTAGTCAGCTTGAAGGCTCATCTTTAATTACCAATAAAGGTTTGGCCAAGTTATAATTTAATTAACTTGCCTAGGGTGTCGCCAAGTTATAATTCAATTAACCTTCCTAAATGTTCAACCTTGTAACATCCTCTTACTAAAGATAAATATGAACTACACATTTTGGCAACTGTAAAGTGATGATTGGATGTCAGAGGCAAACCTCAAAGTATATAAATCCTCACTATTCACATTTGGCCTGCAGCTTCCATCTGGACCCAAGGACCTGGGAAAATCATCTGGAAACAACCTCCACTGGAACCATCCATCTACTCCTCAACATTGGAAGACAGTTTGGTAATTTGGCAACCTGCTTTTATGAACTATCTACTCTGCCATCAAACTCTCATATTGTTACTTGCTTAAGTATTATTATTGCTAATAAACTGTTTTAATTTAAACATTTGTTTAAAGGTTCAAGTAGAACCAGTATTGTTATAACTTGCAAACACACAGATTTTGCCAGCAAGAGCAGTACAAATTTGGTGCAGTTGACAGGATAATATTTTGGTTTATTCAAAAGTTTAGAGAAAGTAAATATGGCAGAAGGAGGAAATGGAAATGCCACTGGGGCAGTTACAGACTCTAACCCTTCAACCCCAGCAACTCCTGTTTTAAAATATCTATGAGCATATAAAATGAGCCTTCTGCAGGAGTCTTTTCATATATTCTTATGTGCCATCCTTCACAATTCAGCCAGCAGGAATGTCAGAAAGGCAACAAAGACTAATTGAAGACTATGATAGATTGGTGAGTGAAATGAAAAGAAATTGAATCACAATTCCAACAGATCATGGAGATGGAACACATCACCCAGCACAGAACCCAAATGTTGATATCACAACAGTAATTCAAGCATTAAGGGCTGCTTGGGACCGCCCTCAAAGAACTATTCTCAAGTTGTATGATGGAAGCAAGGAGTGTTCAAAATTCAAAGAAGACTTTAATCAGGCATGTTATGCTTATGGTTGGATAGGAGAAGATGTTGTGAAAGCAAATCTTTTAGATTATTTAACTGGTCCTGCAAAGGATTTGGTGTTGGCTCTGGATGGAGAGACTACTGTGGAGGAAATATGGAAAGCCCTCCATGACGAATTTGATCTGGATCCTTTGGAGTATCAAGAGAAATTGCTTAACTTAAAGCAAATGAATGGCAAAAGTGTGGTTCAGTTTGTTAATAGAGCAAAGAAATTGATAAAGAGGTTTTCTCCACCTAGACCAATGGAACCACAATTGCTTGCAACTATGAAAGAAATAAAACTGATGGAAGTTTTACAAAGAGGATTACAACAGGATATTCTACATTTG
>CAJFCJ010000071.1:64066-120244 GCA_904063045.1 Dimorphilus gyrociliatus
TATCTTTCCTTTCCTACTTCCTCCTTCTATTATTTGAAAACTATCAACATTTTCAGCATCAGAACTGACTTCCTGACTTTCCTTCTATTATTTGAAAACTATCAACATTTTCAGCATCAGAACTGACTTCCTGACTTTTATTGAATGAAATTTCATCATGTACATCAATTCTTCTTTCTTGATCATTATCTGATGAATGACTTCTTCCTTCCTCATTTTCCACAAAGTTATTTTCAAAATCAAATGATAATGTTAACTGTAAGCAGAATTTCATGTTAATAATTGAAGAAAGATTAAGTTTAATACATCACCTGATTTTCTTCCTGAAAGGTTTTATTAACAGTAGACATATGTTTAGGACTACTTTTATCAAATCCATTTTCTTCCATCATTTGATCTACTCTTCTTATTCTGATAACAACTTGTTGTTTTGTAATATTGAAACAATCAACACAATAATCAGCATCTGCTTTATAAAAAAATTCATTGAAATAAATGAAAAAAAATAAATTTGATTACCTTTTGAGCACTTTTGGTGATAAAAGTGTTTACATAATTTGCATCTTATTTTTTGCTGATTCCAATAAAATTTCCTCATACAACACCAACAGGTTTTTAAATTCATTTTTACACCAATCAATTCAATAGTTAAACCAATCTCTGTAAAGTATCATTCAAAATAATAAAAATTCATTTAATTCAAAAGACTTTTCCTTCAGAGGAACAGGAAATAGATTTGTAAAAAAAACTGGTAACAGTAACATTAATGAGGTATGTTTTGCTGAGAATATCAAAGATATAAAAATAACAGTAAAATAACAAATAACAAAATGTAATAAGTAGAACATCACTCTTTCCCTACTGAAGGGTCAATCAATCTTGAAAGGGATAAAGTATCCCTGAAATGGGGCGAACTGTCCCCCAAAATGGGGCGAACTGTCCTGGGGCGAACTGTCCAGGGGCGAACTGTCCTGACCCTGTGTATAGTAAGATAGTTTAAGAATAAAATATAACTAAAGTTGTCCAATACCAACTAAAAGCAAATTTTTTTATTAAAAATAGCTATTAAATTTTTAAAAATGGTTTCAATTGGAAGATTACAAATTCTTCTTGTTTTTCAATCTCTAGCCATTTTATTCAATTCAATAAAACCAGGTTTTTTTTATCTTTTAATATTGAAAAATTGCTTATCTATTTTTTATCTTTTGAAGTATTATGAGTTTATATCATTCAAAGAGTTGTTATTAGATAATCAAACTCCTAAATGGCCTACTGGTCAAATTGTGAAAGTTCCTGTGTTGAGAAATGCTAGATACTATGCCATAAACTTTGACATTTTAAGTATTTCAAATGGCGACTTTAATACAAATAGGTTTGTGCAAAAAGAGTCTTTTTTATCATTTGTCATTATATTGCCAGATCATCTTTCATCTTCTTTAATTTTTTTTTTCTACAAGAATCCAAAGTGTTTGTCTAAAGTTTACACAAAACCTTTAATCTAAAGTCTGAATATTGATATATCATTATTCCTACAACAATTTTGACAACAATACAACAGTTGCAGGCTTTAATCAAATAATGGCAGTTGAAATTTTAACAACATTTATAGATGTACATAGAGCAATAAGTTTGAGAGATTGTGAAAGAATTTGCCTATCTCTGAAGCTAGTTGTGTGTACTTTTCTTATGATTTTGCTGACACATACTGTGTAGGCCTAACAACAGTAATTGTTTACATAGAAATGCTTCTGCAACAAATTCAGTATATAGAAGATTGGAAGGTTATCATCAAAGGCTCAATAAAATTGTTGGAGAAAATGTTTCTTTTTATTTAGAGATTGATGAGTTAAAGAGGGAGGCAGACATGATCTGGATTTTGAAAAATTTTAAAAAAGGTTAAATTAATGCAAAACAGCTTTTGGAGCTGATATTAATAAACTTCACTTGAAAACACTGGTCATTCATTGTAAAACTTGAAAAAAAGTTTCTTTGTTTTATAGTTATTTACAAATAATCAATACACAATTTATTTTGTAAACCCAAAGTTCCATATTATAAAAATTTTTCTAATAATTTGTTTTTCAACATATATTAACATTTAAATGAAATTTATTTTAAGTTTTGTTTTCTTTCAGTTCATGAACATTTTCTGTCAACCTCATTTTAACCTGCTGAAGAAGTTTACAGTCCATCACAAATCATTTTAAAGCCATCTCCCATGTTTGGATTATGACATAATTCTATATTTTCTAATGAAGAACAGTGATTAAAAGCTTCTCCAAGTGTTATTGCTTGTTTAACATTCAACTCACACCAAGAAAAATTTACGTTGAATAGATTGTCTGATTGTAAATGTAAACCTAGCTGTTTAAATACAGATGCTTGCTCTGAGATGTTTCCTATATCTCTTCTATAATAGTTGAGTGATAAAATTTTTAATGAATTCTTAATTTTAGTTCTTTTTCTGATTTATCTACTAAATTAAAACAGTAAAAATAAATAAAATAAAAAATAAAAAGTTTTTCTATGAAAACCTTCAGACAACTCTTTAAAATAATAAAAATATACTTTTCAATTCATATTTTTGATAGAATATAAAAATATATGATACCTAGCAAAAAACAAGTGTCAACATATATTCCTCAACACTATTCTACAGTAGTATTCATTGAACTAGTATTTATCAGTGTGTTAATAGCTACTTTTGTTTAGGGCCATATGTATATAATTTTCAGTTACATATTTTATTAAGTTATTGACAAACGTCATTATGTCCATTAAAGAAAACTGGTATTATCCATTTGGCAAAAGAAGATTTTACTGAAAGAGTAGTTATTTGAAGTTTATCTTAATTAAGAAAGATAGGGTTATTTCATTTCATGAAAAGATTTAATAATTTTTGAATATTAGTAAATAGTTGAATAGATGTGCAAATGTATCCTTGGAGGATTGAATTCTACCTCAATATATCTGAAGTTGAGTGTAAAATCTATATTATGTATTTTCCCTAACCCTAAATTGAATAATTATATTTCCACAATAGATGTTGTACAACTTTGGTTAAATTTTACATGCTTGATTATTTTATGCAACTTATACTTGTACTTCTTAAAACCTATGCAAGAAAATGCTACAACATTGGCCAAACACATGTCTGATTAGTCAGCTTGAAGGCTCATCTTTAATTACCAATAAAGGTTTGGCCAAGTTATAATCTAATTAGCCTTCCTAAATGTTGAACCTTGTAACATTCTGTTACTAAACATAAATATGAACTACACATTTTGGCAACTGTAAAGTGTTGATCAACTTTCCACCTAATTTTTGTTTTTAGAAAAATTTTAGAAAACTTTGCAATTACATTATAATTTAAAAATTTTGTATATATTTAACAAACTCATTTGAAATTAATGAATGACATAGAATAAGTTGAAAATGCCAACAAAATACACTAGACAATAGACAATAACAGTTTTAACATTTGCCATGTTCTCTCTTTCCCAAGTCAAATGAAATTAAATTATAACTCTGCTGTGGCAATATAAATAATTAATTAACTTACAATATTCTATAATGAAATTAAAAATGAATCTTATCAGAGATTGTTAAACATTTCTAGTTGTGAAATATTCAATAGTTCTTTTTTTCAAAAATGTCATATTTTTATGATTCTTTGAATATTCAAACTAGGCCTATATTAATTCTTAACCTATGTAACATTTAGTAACGCAATCCATAGAAAGCATAGTATTGTGTCAAGTATAATTTTTTACCTTGATGCTGAGGATTTTCTAATTGTTACACAATAATGATAAAAATGATAAAATGTTTTAGGGCAACAGTGACTAGAGTGAAAGAATGAAATATTGGACAGATGCCAAAAGCATTCAATATACAAATATTAATAAGAAGGTTAATCAATATTCAAATAATCATTCAAACATAATTTTGGATAGGTTTGTCAATTATTCTTTCACTCAATGGCTTCTAGAGTTCTAATAAATTCAAATATTAATGGGAATGGAATAAAAACCCTATTAGTATGTTTAATGCAGCATCTATTTTCAATATATTCCTACTTATTGATTTTATAACAGTTTTTTTTTCTATTTTCATTTAAACTTAAATTCAAATTTATTTCTAGAAATTTTTTTTTAATTTGTTGAAAAATGAAGTGGCAGCCATTTCAAAAGTGGAAGTGGCAGAAACAAACTTTCAGTTTTAGAAAGGCATAAACTACTTTTACATATCAGACACAGTCCAAACTGGAGATAAAATGGCCCTTAACTCAGATTCAGCAATATTTCATAAGGTACTAATGTACAAGGCTCTGGACAGTTCAGCCTACTTTTGGACATTCATAACCCTGTTTGTATTGAAATTTCCCTAATTCATCAACAAAAATATATTAGCCACTATTTTTTGGGTACAGGAGAAAATGTCCACTGGAGAAAACGTCCACTATAGAACTTCAAAGTAAGATATAAGATATTTGATAGATGGAGTTTTTAGAGAAATTTGACAGGAAAAAATGAATAATAAGAATTACAAATATTGAAATATTAATATATTGATTAAGTAAAAACAAGCATTATAACAAGAATGATTGAAAACAGTGTAACAACATTAAAGAATAAAGGTATTTTAAACTGGTGAATAAATGTCAGAAGCTTTATCAAGTAAGTCCAGGGAGGTAATTGAGGCAATTTCAAATTGTTCCCATAAGCTGAATATTTTGCTTTGAATATTCTGATATGCTTTTCTTTGCTGTCTACAAATTTTCTTTTCACTCAGTAATTTTTTATATAGCTTTATCAGATCAGCTTCTCTTTTCAGTTCATCTAAAAGCAAATAGAATGCAGTGTTACAGCAAAGATTCTTGTTAAGCCTGTGATGCCAGCCTTCAAGATCATTATTTGTCCTTATAGCCTCACCATATACAGACCATACCTCTGGTTTATAAAATCCATTTATCCATTGTGTCTCAATGTACTCCAATAGAGACTTCATTTCAATAGCACTTATTTCTTTAATAGTCTTAAAAGTTGGTTCTATCAGGTCAGAGGGCAGGAATGGTAATGCCATTAATTTCTTCATGATTCTATATTCAGCTTTTTTCTCCTTGTACATCTTACATAATCCTAATTCCTGGAAATAAATATGTCAGTTCTATCTAGAGCTCACGTGCTAAATTAAAGTATTACTTGAATCTTTCTGTATATTGCCTGTGTCCAGTGAAAAACACACCCTTTAATGTTTGCTTCAGGATGGGTGCAGGAGAAAATGTCCACAAGAGAAAACGTCCACAGGAGAAAACGTCCACAAATGAGGAGAAAATGTCCACAAATGAGGAGAAAACATCCACAAGAGAAAATGCCCACAGGAGAAAATGTCCACAAATGACGAGAAAACATCCACAAAAGCAAATGTCCACAGGAGAAAACTTCCATAACTTAGGAAAAAACATCAAGACTAATTTTTTATATGAACAATGGTTTAGAGATTAATATTTGGTATAGATAAAAAGGTTTAAATATTGTTATTGAGATTATAAAAATTATGCAATGATAGATCCGCCATTTTGTTGAGGAACTATTTCCTGTTTATGTTTTCCTGTTTTTGGTTCCTTTCAAAAAAAATAGTTTTGTTAAAATACTATCTGTAAAAGATATTTACTAAGTTTAATTACAAAACATAGGAAAAATAGAAAAATTTGAATATCTTTGGATAGATCTTTTACATTTTTATCAACTTAAGGTGAGTTTATCATTAACTAAATCAGGTTTTTGAAAATTTTGAGCAACCATTTTTGATAACTTTCACTTCTTGTTGATAGATAATGGGATATTGCTACAAATGCAAGGAAAAAATGCTTGGAAGACAGAATAAAGAAAAATGTCAATTATGCCACCATTTGATAATGATTCATAAGAAATGTATTAAAGGTAAGTTTTAATTCAATTTTTAACAAATGGTATTATTCTATATGATAATTGCATTAAACAGGAAATGATCTGTTTCTTTGCAACATTTGCCAAGACATTTCCAAGAGAACATGTTTGGTCACATTACAACATCTGTCTATCAACCAAATCAAAAGAATGGATTCTGTATTGGAAAAAGGAGTTGAGATAACAGATGAACAAGTAAGCACTGATGCTATAACTGAGAATGATGTTGTTAATAATGGTTCAGATGTTGAAAAAAATGGAAAACAAAATGATGTTGTGGAAGATAATTATGTTATTGTTGAAAACAATTATACAGAAGTAATGATTGGGTGTAACATTGAAATAACAACAGAAAATCTTTCATATAATTCAAATAATGTGATGGAAACTTCTTTCCAAAATTCTCCAACATCAAAAAAAGTGGATATGGAGCCAACTTTCAAAGTTTTGAAAGGAATGAGTCAAAAAGGCCAAGATCTTTTAGCTTATGATGGTTATATATTTACAATAAAGATGAAAAGATTAACAAAAACATTCTGGACATGCAGTGTAAGAAACAAGAACAACAAATGTCAAGTGTAATCAATTGGAAGATCATTTTTATCCTGGAAAAAACCTCATTCCCATAAAAGAGAAGATGGACTGGAAAAGAAAATTACAATTAGAAAAGAAATTAAAAAATTGTGTGAAACTGAAACTTTCTTTTCTGGAAAAAGTATTAAAACATCACTGTGACTCTGAAAATGCTATTCCATCAATGGATAATTGTGCCAGATTAGCAAATTGGACAAAAAGGAGATTTCAGCCAGCAGAGCCAACAGATGTCCACTCAAATTTTGATTTATCATTTATACCTCATAATTTTTTGGTGAAAGATATTAAAATGAAAGATGACAGGATAATAATATTTTCAACTCCAAAACAAATTGAGCTTTTGTCAAAGGGAAAGATATGGTTTTTTCGATGGTACATTCAAATGTGTTAGAGATCCATTTTACCAATTGTTCACTGTTCATGGATTCATTAAAAAACATGGAGAAATGAAACAAGTTCCCTTACTGTTTGCATTTATGGCCTCCAAGAAAAAGACAGCTTATAAGAAATTATTTCAGGTAAATGCTTTTCAATTTGCAAAAACAAAATATTAAAAATGTTAAAACAGTCAATAAAGGAGCAGACCAATCAACATATACCAATGAAATTTGTTGTTGATTTTGAAAAGGGTATCTGGAGAGCTTTGTCATCTGTTTATCCTGATGTTACAATTAAAGGATGTGTCCTTCACTGGACCCAATCAGTGCATAGAAAAATTCAGGTAATCCTTGTAATCATTCACCATGAAAATATGAATATATATTTTAATTATAGGAATTGGGCTACTCCTGTGAATATAAAGCAAAAGGAGAGAGCTATCATACCATGAAAAAAATTATGGCATTACCATTTCTACCATCAAACATCATTGAGAGTGCATTTAAAAACATGGAGCAGACCACTTCAACACATTTAGGACCATTTATTGATTACATGAAGAACCAGTGGTTACATGGATATTACCCACCACACACTTGGTCTATATATGGTGAAGCAATCAGAACCAACAATGATCTGGAAGGATGGCACAACAGATTTAATAGGAATATTCATGCAAACTCCTCATTGTATGTGATCATTGATGAATTAAAGAGAGAAGCAGAGTTGATTACACTTTACAAAAAATTATTAAGTGAGAGAAAGATCTGTAGACAGCAAAGAAAACCATATCAGAAAATTCAAAGTCAGATTTTTGGTATATGGGAGCAATTTGAAGTTAGATCAGTATCTGCATCAGAGTTATTAGAAAAGGCAGCAAGCATTTATATTACATCATGAACAACTTTAGCTGGTTACAAAAAACTTAGAAATTTTTAGAAAGCCTTATCAGAAAATTCAAAGTCAGATCTTTGGCTTATGGGAGCAATTTGAGGTCAGATTAATATCTGCATCAGATTTATTGGAAAAGGCAGCCAGCATTTATATTGCATCATAACTCATTCATTTAGCTTGTTACCATGTTATAAACTTAGTCTTTTATAATTTTTTTGCAGTTTGTTTTGTAGTTATTAGTTTTTGTTTTCAACATATCAAAATATCATAAATACAAATTATATATTTATTCTCTCAATTTTCCTTTTCATCTTAATCTCCAAAGGTTTTAAAAAGAAAAATTCTCTTTCACTATTGTACTGCTCTTGCTGGCAAAATCTATGCGTTTGCAAGTTATAACAATACTGGTTCTACTCGAACCTTTAAACAAATGTTTAAATTAAAATGGTTTATTCGCAATAATAATACTTAAGCAAGTAACAATATGAGAGTTCAATAGCAGAGTAGATAGTTTGTAATAGCAGGTTGCCAAATTACCAAACTGTCTTCCAATGTTGAGGAGTAGATGGATGGTTCCAGTGGAGGTTGTTTCCAGATGATTTTCCCAGGTCCTTGGGTCCAGATGGAAGCTGCATGCCAAATGAGAATAATGAGGATTTATATACTTTGAGGTTTGTCTCTGACATCCAATCATCACTTTACAGTTGCCGAAATGTGTAGTTCATATTTATCTTTAGTAACAGGATGTTACAAGGTTCAACATTTAGGAAGGTTAATTGAATTATAACTTGGCCACACCCTAGGCAAGTTAATTAAATTATAACTTGGCCAAACCTTTATTGGTAATTAAAGATGAACCTTCAAGCTGACTAATCAGACTTATGTTTGGCCAATGTTATAGCATTTTCTTGCGTAGGTTTTAAGATGTACATGTATATGTTGCATAAAATAATAGAGTTCAAGCATGTAAAATATAACCAAAGTTGTACACTATGGACATTTTCTCCTCAGTTGTGGATGTTTTCTCCTGTAGACGTTTTTTTCTTGTGGACGTTTTCTCCTGTGAACATTTTCTCTTGTGGATGTTTTCTCCTCAGTTGTGGACATTTTCTCTTGTGGACGTTTTCTCCATAAACCATAAAACAGTATGCAAAGCTTATTAAACAAAATATTTGTATAGTCAACTTCATGATCAACTTTTAAACAGCAAAAGAAACTCTTTTCACAGAGTATAACTTTCTTAAATAACAACTTGCTTTTATACTGAAAATTTCATTTTTGCTGATTTTTCATTTGTAAGCAAATTTCAATCAACTATTAACCTTTTCTTTATTTACTGTATAAGTCAATTTTTCAACAATAGCAATAAACAACAAAAATACTTTTTTAATACTTTCACCTTTTAATAATGAGCACATGCTGTTGTTTGAACTAACATTTGAATGATGATTGACATTTTATGCTACTTTAGTTAATTTTTCAATAATTTAATCACTTTTTGATGTAATAAAAATATGTTGTTACTTTAAGTTAGAGAACCATATGAACAACCTGAAAATTGAGTAAACAAGTTTTACATTGAAATTAAAGTATTTAACTGCTTTCAACTTTTGTTCATTCTTTTTCATGAATGGAATAGAATTGATTTTGACCTTGGCTTTTGTTTGGACGTAGAAATTTATTATTACTAAATTTTGATTCCTATTTACTCTGAAAATGACATGACCTAATTTCTTCCATTCACAGAATATGTAACCAATGTTGCTAAGATTAGATTAAACAGAGACTACTTTACCACTCTTGCTTGGCAAATTTATGCATTTGCAAGTTACAACAGTGCTGGTTCTACTCGAATCTTTAAACAAAGTGTTTAATTTAAATGGTTTACTTGAAATAAACTACTTTAGCTGGTAACAACATAAAAGATCAATAGCAGATTAGACAGTTTGTAATAGCAGGTTGCCAAATTACCAAACTAATGTCCATTGTTGAAAGGGTATAAGGTTTGTCCCAGTGGTTGCCTCCAGTTGATCTTTCCAGTTCAAGGTAAGACAGTTAGAGTAAAACAGTTAGGGTTTATATAATTGCAGGTTTGTCTCCAATATCCAATCACTACTTCACTGTAGGTGGTCTAGGAACAATATGTTACAAAGTTGAACAGATGATAAAGCTAATTATTCATACTTTGGCCAAATGCTAAACAAGCTCATTAATCTTAACTTGGCCAAACCCTAAACAAGCTCATCAATCACAACTTGGCCAAACCTTAAGTTGCACTTAAACATGAACCTAAAATATGACCAGGCAAGGTCTGAGTTTGGCCAAATGATGATTAATTGTATTTCTGGCATAGGTTTTTGAATAAGTGGTATATAGTAGCATAATAGTATAAATATCAAATATATAAAAAGTTGTACACTACTAAGCCAAGTAATTTGTAATAATTTTAAAAAGACTTCTAATGCACTTCAATTAAATTCTTCATTACTTTTGTATGATTAAATTGAATAATAAGATTTTCAAATTCATTTGCAGCATTCCATATTTTTCCTAAATCATGTTTAACTAGATTTTCAAGAATAGTGAATACAAATTGACTATCTTTAGCTGCGTAGTGACTGAAATTCATTTCAGAATTAAATTCATCAGCATTATTGGCTTTTACAAGAGAATGTGCCACTTTTGTTATAAAATATGAATCTGAGAAGCTATAGTCAAAAGAGAACATATAACTATTAAATGGATTCAATGCTGATGTCCATTTCTCTCCAAATGATTTTAATATATTTTCTAATTGACTTTCAACAAATGATACAATTTTTGTTTTATTCTCTCCATTAGCTTTCATTGTTTCAAGTTGTTTATATCTTTCCAAAATGGCTGACCATATTTTTATAGATTTAGCAAATTTTTCATCCTTCTTTCCATTACCAATTTCAACTATAACCATAATAATATGATGGTGAAAATAGTCCAGTCTCGTTCCAAGAAATCCAAGCAAATTTATTTTAAAATCCTCTTTTGAAGATTCTAAAATGATGCAGAAAAACTCTGAAATCCATCTTTTGGCAATGTCATTGGCAGGAAATTCAAAATGTAAATGTTTTTGAAGTAAATGAATTACAGTATTTCTCAGTAAATTTCTGTTCTTTTCCCAAAATTTTAATACATTTTCAATAATCTTATGTTTGCTTGAATTGCATTTTTTTGGTTGAGTGGTAATTAGGTCAAAGAGGTCAATCTTTTCAAGGTCATTATATATGCTTAAAAAGTTTTTTGCTATCTTGATATAGTTTATCCAAAGTAAAGGATTTTGTTTATTAAATAGAAAATCTTTTAATGCTTTTATACTATAGAAGAATTTTCAACATACACCAAATATACTGAAGAAGCAGAAATTCCCACAATTACAATACAACAAAGTACAAATATGGCGCAGTCGACAGCCCACAATTCAACTTTAAGGAATGATATTTTGGTTTATGAAAGTGACAAAACCAGAGCAAAGGAAATAGATGAGTGTCTCTCTAAAATAAAGCCGTGATTTATCTCAAAAAACATGATAATTATCTGTACTAGTCAAATGAATGTCACACAATAATGTATGTATGGAGCACCATTCAAAACTAGGCTAACTCTGCTATACTAATTCAATATTACTTATTTGCTTAGCAGGATAAATCTGACACAAACATTCAAGTTGAATCATTCAGTCCAACCCTCTCAGCCTTAGAGTAACACATTTCAAATTTTAAGACAAATTGCTAACACCATGTGTTAATTGGATTATTTTTTCATTTAGTATATGTGAAAATATGTGAAATTGTGTTTGATTAAAAATATTTGTCTGTCATTTTAAACAATATCCTGCTCAATAATTATCCTGAAAAATCTATTTTTCAGGGATAGCATTATCGCAGATTAAAATTAATGAAATCAGATAATGTTTTGTCTTGAACAAATGATAAAGATGTGTTTATGAATTTTACTTGACTACTTACAACACTTTCCTTCAAGCAGACCTACATAAATAATAGTGTCAGAATAAACTGAATCAGCTGTATAGATCGTTCTAGAGTTTAAATAACAAATATTATTATCCAGTCTGTAATCAATAGATCTGAAAAATTTTTCAAAATGCTTGAAATTTCAACATTTTTTATAAATTCCTACTTGCAATTATCAATTGTAAAGCATAACTCCAAGCAAGATTTCCATGAATCAAAAGGGATTCCCTTGCCTGAATTTCCAGGGAGTCTTATGTCATATCGTGGGATTGGTGTGTTCAGCATCTCATATAAACAATCTTTCAATAGAGAAAGAGTGTAGAAAACAATGTTCTGTATAGAAGTTATATTTTAATACAATATCAACTTTCGTAATATCACTTTTAAATGGTATTCATTTGATTAAATCATCCATAACTATTGTTTTCACTTTCAACATCGGTTTACTAGGCTTTTTCAATTCAGCTGCAAATTTCCCTTTTTTGATAAAAATAATTCATACTACAATTTATTTTAAGCCCAATCATGCATAAGTCTTCACTATACTTCAACAGTCTTCCCCATTCACATTTCTCGAATCAGAATCTTTTTTAAAAGGATCATAAACTGCTCATAAAAGTTTTTAAATTTAAATTTTGTTTCTATGAATTCTTTTCCAAAATGGTCTAATTTTTTCTATTTCTATATCAAAAATTTGCCCAAAGCCTGGCATCCTTGTGTCATTTCCAAAAAGGAAACCATAGTATAGAATGGCTGTCTTCTTTCCTATTTTTTTCACAGCTGTCTCTAAGTCTAAGAAGAAATCCTTATCCAAATCAAAGTCATAATTGACTTCTCTTGTTCTGACCTTGACATTTCCTAAGGAATGTTGTAAAATGAGCTTTATTGAAACAGATAACGTTGCATATCTCCTTTTGTTTCAATTTCATATAAAATAAACTATTTTAATTTTTCACATTAATCGACATATAGACAGAATCAATAGTGGAAATTATCCATCAATAAGTATTGAACTAAACCTAAAAAGTTAATCAATGTCAATTTATTGGAAATGATTGATTCTTGCACAGGTGTAAAAGGTAGAATATTAATAGCTCTGTTTTTCATACTGTGTACTTGAAAGCAATAAAAAATATCAGCTAAGAATAATTCCAACCAAAAAGAAAAGAAAAAATCTGTTATGTGCATTTCAGTTTGTTACAAAATGATTTTTAGAAAACTATAGACTTAATCATTAAATTTAAACATTTATTAAAAGGTTCAAGTAGAATCAGTACTGTTGTAAGTTTGCAAATGAATAAATTGGCTAAGCAAAGGGTAGTACATTACCACCTATTGATTTTTTTAATTACAAGACTAATCTTGCCACTAAATTAAACAGGTATAAAAAGCCTTTACTGTATTTTAACACATTATTACTATTTTTTTTTCAATTTAGTTTTATAGATAAATTTATCCAATCTTCCTTCAAGGAGGGACTTTAACAAGGGATCAACAGAAAACGGCCCCAAGAAGGATATATGAAGGCAGCATTTTGGGTTAAGAAATGGTTAGGAGGAAAAGAGCATTTATTGATTTGTAGTTAAGGGGGTCCCATCTAAGGGTTAGGAGTAATGAAAAAGGGTTAGGGATACATTAGGGATGGTTTAGGGTTAGGGTAAAACCATGCTTTTGGGGCTGTTTTCTGTCGCATCCCTTTAGCAATTATTTATTTTTTATCTTTATTTTCATTTTTATTCTTAATTTTTGTCTTCTTTACTCATTCATTTAATTTTTTAGCTTTAGCTTTATTTAATTGTATATTACTCATATTTTCAATGTTCTTTTTGTTTGAATTTCAATACAAACTTTTCAGCATATTTATGGTTTCTCCTATTTTCTGTTATTTATATATTTAAATGAGTATGGGAAAAAACGTCCCAAGGTTGGGAAAAACAAGTAGTGGGAAAAGATATTTGAATTTTAAAAAGATTGCTCTATTTTGGGAACGAATGACAATATACTGAGAATATAATAATTAATAATGAATATATGTTTATTTAAATGTATTAAAAATGAAAAAAGCTAAGAATGTTATACAAAGTTTAAAACTTACTAGAATAAAGTAAAAATTATGCTAAGACTCTTCTGTAAGAGGACAGCAGATGTAACCATTCCCAATCTGTATTCATCCCAAACAGCAAATACTTGGTCCGGCTTCTGGATGACACTTTTCTTCTGATACTTCTTTAGCCTTTTTTCTGATAGAAGTTTCTCTACAACTGGAATAAGACTTGATTCCTGTTTTAAAATATCTATGAGCATATCAAATGAGCCTATTGCAGGAGTCTTTTCATTTATTCTTCTGTGCCATCCTTCAACATCATTGTTAGTGCTGATGGCAAGACCAAATACAGACCAACAATTTGGTGTCCAAATTGAATGCTTAATCCAAGTACTTTCAATGTTTCTGTAAAAATAAATTAACTTTCAAATATCAAATATGGCTGCCAATACAAAAATTATAAATAATAACTGACAGGAGAGAAGGGTTCTTAAAAAATGTATAATCTTGTAATATTCAAAAAAACCAAATCAATACAAGAGTTTCAATGCTTAAAAAACAAATTAGCCTGAAAATATGCCAAGAACTGCAAAATTTATGTTTCACTTACAGACAATAGAAGGAAATAATTCATTTCTCTTTTAATAGCATTACATAATTCAGAGAAAACTGGTAAAAACATCACAATACATATACCTTTCTTCAAAAATATTAATATTTTATTCTATAAATGAAGTAAACAGCAAAAGAGAAAAACATTTCTGATTATAAGTATCAATAATTATGCCAAGTATATCTTTAGCCAGGCATAGGAAGTTTTTTCCCAAGCTTTAGGACGTTTTTTCCCAACAATTAGGATGTTTTTTCCCAACAATTAGAACATTTTTTCCCACCCTGGGACGTTTTTTCCCAGGGACGTTTTTTCCCAAGGACGTTTCTTCCCGACCTCATTTAAATTATCATATAGCCATTTCTTTTTAAATAAATTTTTGCTTTATAAATTTGAACATGTTCTGGCTTGTCTCAATTGTGTGGGCTTGAAACAAAAATATCCATACAAACATGTGTTTTATCTCAAAAATAGGTAACAGTCTATTAAAAAATCCCTCTCATAATGAATACTGTTGTTTGTACTAAAATAAAAGTTAATTGTATATGATTACACAAGAGTAGACCAAAAAATTATGTTTGCTTCATCCATTTTCATGTCTATGTGTCAAAAAGTGAAAAGAGTCATATTCCATTTTTGACCCATTTTTCCTTCCTTGTCTTTAAAATGTGTCTGATTTAAACTTTTTATAAGCTCATTTTTAGCTGTATTTTAAATATTAGGCCTATTTTTCATATTATAAAATTATATATAAATAACAATACAATGTAAATATTTAACGCCTATTGTTCATTAAACAATACTATTTTAACAAAGATATTCTCTGGATACAAGCAATTAAATAGAAGATCAATTTTGTTTTAATTCTTAACAATTAACATTTCTTTACATAAACATAAAAATATTGTATCTAATAACAATAATAGATATTTTTCACTTGGATAGAAAACTATGACAAGTCTATTACTGGTCAAATACTTCTTTTTCTTCATTGCATCATCCTCATTTAAAATCTCAGGTTAGTTTATGTTAATTCCAATTAGTTATGTTATTGAAATTTTTGTTTGAATCTTAAAAAGAAAAAAGCTGTTTTTGAATTTTTGTCTTTAGATCATGAAAAACTTATTTTAGAATTGACATAGATTTTTTCTATTAAACCAAACCTTATCTTATTTGCAATTTGTTAGACTAGACTAATATTCTGATATAAGATTATACGCTAAATTATTTAGACACTAATTAATCAATTTAGCTATGGAATACAACTGTTAAAAGAATCTTTGGTCTTGTTTTTAGCAATAGAAACTCATTGTTCAGTTGATAATGACTGCTCAAACTTTCAATATTGTTTATCAGGAAAATGTCTTTGCCAGCCAAAATATGATCAGAAAATTTGCAATGATAGTAAGATTACTAAAAAAAAAGGATTGAAATTTTTATAAATTAAAATTTTTATCTTTTTAATAGGTCATAATCTAATTCTAGACAAAAATAAATTTGTCCATGGTATACATACTTTTAATAAACAAGGAGATTCTATTGGTGATTGCTATGAGTTTTGTTTAAATAACAATATCCATGATTGTATTGGATTTATATTTAAAGAGCTCAATGATGGAAGTTATAATTGTCAGTTTTATAAAGAAATATCATCTTTGGTATTCAATAATGTATTTTCTTTAATTCTTTTGAAAAGTAAGAAAAGATGAACAATTATTAAATTATTGTCATTAAAAAAAATTTCTTTTGTTTTTGGACAAATTTAGATAAAAAACTCGCAGTTTGCGGAACAAATGAAAATGAAATACCACTGCTTGAAGCATGTTATAACAAACTGTGGGAAGCAAATGGTTGTTTTGGTGAACAATTTAAATTTAAACCTAACTATCAATCAATGACTGTTCTAGAATTTGATGATTATTCAAAAAAAGTTTTTAACAAGTCTATAAATAGATTTGCAGAGGATGAAAATTCAAATTTCTATAGACTAATCTGTTTTGAACATATGGATAGTAATGAAATGAATATAGCATTCAATAGTGAAATGGTTGATTATGTTGGAAACTTTCAAAATCCACTATATCACCCAAAACATATTGTAGATGGTTCACATTATAGTAATATAACACTTGGTTCTTGTACAGTATTAATGAAGTTAAATACTGATGAACCCAAAATTACAATACATTTCAAAGGGAAACATATCATTAAAAAAGTAATTCTATGGCCAACCAATCAGCAGAGTAAGAAAAATTCTCTTTTTTTACTCACAATTTCACATAGCAAAAACTTATAAAACTTTTTTTTTTCAGCTACTCAACAATTACAAATTTATATGCATACTTCCCATAATACATGCTCCGATAATGATATATTTTTAGATAACAATTCACCAACAACAGTGTTATGTAATAATTTAAAGCAAACTAGAAGTTCTAATTTAACAGTTCAACCAACACAACAAAATGATATTCTTCAATTATGTGAAATTGAAATAATTTCTAGTAAATGTTTATATGATTTTATTAAAAAAGTTTATGTTTTTAGCTTTTTCTTCTTCTTTTATTTATAGATAACATAGCCTATTTGAAAGGAGTTATTAACAAATATGCACATCGCAAATTGTCTACATTAACTGATGGTCTTACAAATATAAACAGAGAATTGAAAATTGGAGGGCAATTTTGGGTTGCAATTAACCTATTTGCTTACTACAATGTTTTAGCTATTGACTTAATATTATCAAATAATTTTCATCTTTCTTATCAATTTGTTATTGAAGTTACAAATGAAAATCCATATTTAAGTTATAATTCTTCTAAATATAGTTTATGCGGAGAATATCCACATAATGCAGTGGGTTACTCTTCCTATCCTGAAAAATTTATTTCATTTTTATGCCCTAGTAGAGGGGTTAAAGGTCAATTTGTTGTATTTAGAAGAAAAACAACTAATTCTCTTTTATTTCGAATACGTGAAGTAGAAGTTTTTGGCAATTATATCAAACAATCCAATAATGAAAATACAAATATATTGTTACATAAACCAGTTTGGACATCTTCTTCATTTGGTTCAATATACACTCCTCAAAGTTTAACTGATGGTCTATACAATATTTTTTATCATTCTAAAGTATCTTCCAAACAATGGGCAAGAGTTGATACGTTTACAAAGTATACTATTTTCAGAATGGCAATTTTAAATAGAGATGAAAATTGTATTTATCAAAGTCTATTTTTTCTTTTTATTTATCATCCTTTTTCTCTTATGAATTACAGTGCACGATAGAGCGAGGTATATTAATGGTTTAGTGTCGAATTATCAAGATTTTAATATTGAGGAATATCATTCTTATTCCGAAAAATGTTTTACAAATAATGAAGATTTTTTAAGTGGAGAATATAGACTCTGGGAATGTGAAACGCCATTTCCGGTCGGCCGTTTTGCAATCATTTTTCTAAATTCCGCGAGTGCTATCAATATTCTTGAATTAGAAGCGTATGGTCAAGAAATTGTTGATAATGATATGGTTCTCTTACCAGTTACAAATATTGATAGGAGTAATGATGCTAAAAGTATTCAAAATGGAGATGAAAGTGATCAATATCCAATAAAAATTATAGATAGTTTGGCCTTTAATGCCTTAAATGATGGATTCTTGTCATGTTCTGGTAATTTGGCATCAAGTAGTTTTGAGGAAGGACGAATAACTCTCTATATGGATAATCAATATTTAATAAATCAAATTGGTGTTCTCATTCCATTTGAAGCACCAAAAGGTTACTAAAAATTACTATTTCTTTATCATTAATTGTGTATTTATTATTTTAAAAACTATTTATAGAAAATTTCAAAAATATTCAAGTTACAGTTGAATTATTCTTCTTCGATAAAAACTTACAAAAGTCAATTTGTTCAAATTTGACAAATAATTTTAAAATAAAGCAATTGTTATATAAATGCGAATACATTGGCGATAGAGTATCTCTCTATAAATTTGGTGGTAATGGTTTAATGCAACTTTGCGAAATTTACATTTTTGGTAGGAAACAATTTGTCGACAATGATAAGTCGATTCGTTCTTTTGCCAATGTTATATATTCATTAGATACTTGGACAATCTATTCCAATTCAATTTGTGATAGTTTCTATCCTACTCAATATTATTTCATTGAATTACCAGTTTATTGTAAAATAACTGCAATTGGTTTTCTTTTAAGAGAGAATGTAGACTTTCAATCAAATTTAAATATTTTTGCTTTATCTTATGGGATAGAAATATTATGTACAACTTTAGATATGCATCATCTTCGTGTTGATAAACCTACAAATTTTACATTTCATTGTAAACAAGAAATGATTACAAAATATTTAAGAATTTCATCAGAAATCAAAATGAATATTACATGTGATTATTACGTAATAAGTAAAGAAGTTATTGGAATTATTCCAGGTTTGAGAGAGAGAGATATTAATTTTTTTTTACTTAGTCAAATTAATCTAATGTTGTTTTTGTTTTTTTTTTTATCATAGTAAAATATCAATTAAAATACGAAAAAAAAATGATTAAACAACCCTACATCTACTCAACAATTCGTCAAATACAAAATGTTATAGAATGTTACAAAATTTGCAAGATGGATAGAGAAGTTTGTCAGAGTTTAGTTTATTTTGAAACATTAAGACAATGCAATCTGAGTTCTTTTCCAATTTTTGCAAATTCAAATCAATATTTATTAGAATCAAGTGATAATTATTATTCCATATTATACAAAATTGATAAGAATTTACTGCAATTATGCTAAAATGCTTAAAAGAGTTTCCTAGATTATTAAAATTTGGGAACTGTTGATAAAAGACAAATGATAAGATTCTTCATATTTTATCTTATATATCTACTTTTATTATGAATGTTGTACTTTATTCGACTTTAAATAGACCTAAAATTTCAATTTCCCACTTGGTGGATCGATGAGACTACTTTACTTTACTACTACATCAGGCGAAATTTCTGACATCAAGAAATGTTGTTTTCTTTGCTGGAAATGCATATATTGGTGTTGGATTGCAAACATACCCAAGGCAGGTGCAAAGATACCTGAGTACATTCGCACCCTTTTTTCTTTAGTAAATTTATTGATTTTTTTTAAAATGGTTTGATTACAAAGGTGTACATATGTTATATTTAAGCTGGAGAGTAGATAAGAGATGTCTGCATTAATGAATCAATGAATGTCAATTTGTTTAATTTGAAATCATCTCACAAATCAAAAATTTTTGTTTGTATGTCAATACACATTTTCTTTTGATGTTTGTAAACCCTTTTCTCTGACAATATTTTCTCATAAACTACAATCAATTCAGCCTCATTCTTTAGCTTATCAACAAGCATGTAAAAAGATCCTTTAGCAGGTAGCTTACTGTTCATTCTTTGATGCCATCCCTCACAATCATTATTGGTTCTAATAGATAAACCAAAAACTGACCAACTATTTGGTTTCCACAATTTATTTTTGTTTCAACATTTAGCATTAGGTTCGTTCATGGAATTCAATCAAGGTATTATTTCTTATATTTTATATGTTTCAGAGATTATATAATACTCATTCAAACAATGTTTCTTATTTAATTACCATATTTCAACATTCAACAAAAGACATCTTAAATTTCTTGAAAGTTTTGGCCCAGGCATCAGGAATTGATTTCCATTAACATTATATAGATAAGCTATAATCTTTTGGATTAATATTAAAAAGTGCTGTCATATAGGTAGAATATACTGAACTTTGATTATTCAGAAAGTCCAACAATTGTAATAGGACAAAGTATTTTCTACAAAAGCTTTATTGTTTTTTATGGAAGTGTTAAATGGGTTTATAAATCCTCACTGTTTCATTCCCACTATCTTAATAGAATCATATTCTATACAAATTTAATTCATAGTAAAACAATGTTTTCCACACTTCCAAACAAAGTTTTTATTGAGGATTCGACAAAAAACATCCATAAATCAGTGAAGTTACACTGACCTTAACCCAGCCCTTGTCTGTACCTAAGCTTTTGCATTAGCCCTAATCGTTAGAGGAGACCCTAATATGTACAAATCAGTTGCTGTTTTCTTCTGCCTAACCATTTCTCAATCCAAATTTTTGTCTTGAAATTTCTCATTTGTGGACGTTTTCTGTCAACGCCATCTCTATTGGATCTTTTGTTATTGCAATTGTGCATATTTCTTTTAATATTTAATGCTGAATTTAAATTGATTTTCTATTATGATGAATTATTCTTTTCCATTCATTTGAAGTTTGTTAATGACCATTTCCATTGATTTCCATTCCACAAGCATTATTAGTAAAAGAACAAGCCAATCTACCTTCTATAATTGTATGGTTGTTTCTTTAGTAATTACATAAGACAAATTTTTATTGTTTAATTCTCTGGCATGGACATATTCTATCAACTCAATGAAGTATATCCTAAAATTTATTCCTTTAGTGAACTAGGGAAATTTCTCAAATATTATCATTAAATGTCAAAAAAATAGAGATTCTTTTAAACTGTGTTTTTTCTTCAGCATAACTGGTATTAAAGACCTATTGTTAAATTATAAATCTTACTTCATTTTTTTGACAAGTAATTTTTGCTTTAATCAATAGGCTAAATTATTGATTGTATAGTAGGACTAAACTTCATTATTCCCCACAATTATTCATTGAATGTTTGTCACGTAGCAGCAAGCATATTTTTCTTTAATGAAATATTCAGGGAGCATAGACTAAAAAATAGTTGTTGAATGGGGACATTTTGTCCAGACCAGTAAAAAACTACTCTTATTAATTGTTTTAGTTTATCAACTAATCATCTCTGCTAATTTCACAATTAATTGAATAGATAGAAATTCTAGATGGTGAAGCTGTGATCAATCCAAAAAACAATGTCTTCCAAATAATATTAAATGTTAATCCATTGTGAAACTATTTGTTTTCTGTCTCTTTTTTCAGAAAACAAACAATTTGCACATAACAGAAAAATGTCCAAAACCATAAATGTCAGTTATGAATTTTAATACAACATTGTTAGACTATTTTTCCATTGATGTATTCCATTATTTTTTTATCAGCTAATAAAGTACTTCACATAATTTTGAAGTTTGTGAATCTGAATATGCTCTAACATATACTCCTTCACAATATCTGCTATCACAATCACAGCTATATTTACACATTCCATCACTGGAATATAATAAATTACAAAATTTGAATCTTCCATCAAATTCAATATCAAATTGTGACAGAGGAGGAATGTACATCATCAATTCATTCAATTAGCCATTTGAACAAGACAGGTTTTGTCCAACTATTGATACTGCTATTGAAACTAATGGTTTATTCACTCCTGGAAAAGGATATCTAACAATGAATGGACTAGGTTTTAAATCAATACAAGTTGAATTATTTAAATCATTAATTAGATTAAGTGTGCTTGAATGAAAGCTTGTTACTGTAGAAAGTTGTGATATGAATTGAGAACTTTATTGATTTTATTTTTATCTTGTTCAAGAGAATATCTTGTGTTTATTAAGTAAACATTCAGAATCTTCAATATTTTTATCTCCAAGGCCAATTCTTTGACTGTTTTCAATTTGACAACCAGTTGTTAAATGAAGAAGACAAACTATACTTTTTGAATAAAGAGAAAAGAGGAAAATTGTAAGAATATATGACAATTTCATATCTATACAATCTTTGATGTTGACAATAAGTATATTTCTCAGTTGTTTGGATAACATGTAATGTTGGTCCAACTCCAGCTCCTGGCTTCAACCAGCAACAACATATACAATTTGACTAGTTGATAATGTCCAATTACTGGTGTCCATATCTGTTACTTTTTCCAAAACACTTAAGCATTGTAATTTTGTAGGAAATTTTCAACTATATCTTAAAGTTGCTTGGTGGAATGTTTTATCTTCTGCTTCGAATACTGGAATTGCAATTTCCTCAACATTTGGATTTAACAATTGAACAACTGAAAAATACCACCCTTCTATGTACATAGTGTTGTTAAAAGGAAAAAGGTTCATTCACCATTCAATTGTCCTTAGATTTTCACAGGGCCAGGACATTTTAGCCTATTTACTAACATACATTTATTGAAATTTGGATTAGGTTTAGCAATTCCACTATGCTAAAGTATTCGGCTTGTTTCCTGTTGGTGTTTCAGGATGTCACAAAGTTTAATAGACATAATCCTTGTCTTTTATGAAAGCTAATTGAATTATAAGTGATTTGTAAGTAGTATATGTATTTGAATAGGGGTGAAACCGTACCCAATACAGGGTTAAACCATACCCAGATACTGATATAATGTATATAGCCAAATGTTTAAAGATACATTTATCTAAACAAAATTCAAAGAATTAAAACTGAAATGAAAAGAAAAAGAGAATATGAAATGTAGTTAAAATCTATGGAGCATATACTGTATATCAAATGTTTGTAGTCATAATTCATCTGCTAATATTTTTCCTAGTTTGTATTCATCCCAAATGTCAAATTTATTTCTTTTTTCTCTGATATTTATATATTTGTTTTTCAGACATCACCTTTTCATAGATAATCATCAAATCTCACACTTCTTTCATTTCATCCACTATTATGTAGAATGAGCCTTTTGAATGCACTTGACTATTCATTCTGTTGTGCCAACAATCCAGACTATTATTTGTTCTAATTGATAGACCAAACACTGACCAATTTTCAGGTTTCCACATAGAATTACATATTCATGTATTTTCAAAATACAAAAGTAAGTCACCAAATTTCAATTGCTCCAAAAGTTCAGACTTCAGTCTACCAAATGTTGAAATGATGACATCAGATGGCAGAATACACAAACATAATATATATAGTATATATAACATTATGACATATACAATCCCAACAAAAAATCTATGGCAGGGTTGTTCTTGAAATGAAAAACGTGAAATATTTAAGTAACAGGACTTGCTTAATTATATTTTTTTGTTGAGAATGAAGGATAAGACATTTATAGCCAAATTTAAAGATAAAATTCATTTAAACATTTTTTTTATTTTCTAGTAATTTTTATTCAAAAAATTTTGCAAAAATGGAGGAGGTAAAATTTCTGGCAGGATGCCTGTTCCTGGCAAAAATTTAGATGTTAATCAGATAGAAACCCACTTTTTTTAATTTTTTATGACATTCCTGAGTACTGTCAAACCATTCTTTGGAACAAACTGTTAAAAAAATTGAAAATGGGCAAAATAAGCCTCGAAATGCAAGAAAAAATTGTTGAACTGGACAAAAGAGGGTTAAGCCAGGTAAAGATCTCCAAAGAGCTAAATATTGCTCGCAGTACTATTCAGTACAACCTAAAAAAGAATGCAAAACATTCTTCTATGGAGGACAGACCCAGGAACCGGTCAAAAACGGCCATAAATGAAATATTTGAAAGTTAGATTTCAGCCTGGGAAATGGTTAGGAGGAATAAGATAACTGTTGATATGTTCTTAGGAGGGTCCCATCTAAGGGTTAGGGGTATTCAAAAAGGTTAGGCAAAAACAAGGGCTGGGTTAGGGTTAGGGTAAAACCATAGATTTATGGCCGTTTTCTACCACATCCACAGACCCAGGTCTGGCCGCCCTAAAAAGATTTCAGAAGCAGACAAGAGAAATCTTATTGTGATTCAAAAAAAAATCCCTTTTATACAGCCAGACAAGCTTATAGCCAATGGGCCATGGCAGATAAGGTGAGTTTATCATCTGCTAAGAAGATTCTATTTGATTATGGATTAAAAAGCTACATGGCAAAAGTAAAACCTTTGACAAAATTGGGGCATCGAAAAAAGAGAATTTTTGGTAAAAAAAACCCTAAAAAAAAGGAGGATGTGCTTGAGATGAAACAACTTTTGATCTTTATCCTAAACAAAGAGTCAGAGTCAGATGTAAGCGGGAGGATAAGGACAAAGCAAGAAATACAAGGAGCAGTTTCAAAACGCAAGACTGTAAGCTGATGATCTGAGGAGCCATCAAATATGATGGTTCCAGAGCTTTAGCATATTGCTCTGATTCAATGAACTCAGAGAAATATATCTCAACTTTGAAAGAGCATCTACTGCCTATCTATAAAAGGGAGAACATCTTCCAACAAGATGGGGCACGATGCCACACTTCAAAAGTGTGTAAATCTTTTTTGAGAAAAAACAAAATAAAATATTTAAAAGATTGGCCAGCACAAAGTCCAGACTTGAACATTATCGAGAACCTCTGGGCAGTGCTCAAACAGAGAGTTTACAAGAGAATTCCAAAAAATCTGGAGGATTTGAAGGCTATCATAGAGGAGGAATAATTTTTGATTTCTGAAGACTATTTAAAAAATTTATATAGCTCCATAAAAAAAAGATGCCGTCTTGTCATCCAAAAGAAAGGATATGCCATCAATTATTAAGTCAAAAATTGGAATTTTTTACATTATTTGAAATACCTGCCAGAAATTTGACCTCCTCCATTTTTGCAAAATTTTTTGAATAAAAATTACTGGAAAGTAAAAAAAATGTTTAAATGAATTTTATCTTTAAATTTGGTTCTATAAATGTCTTATCCTTCATTCTAAACAAAAAAATATAATTAAGCAAGTCCTGTTACTTAAATATTTCACATTTTTCATTTCAAGAACAATCCTGCCATAGATTTTTTGGCAGTATATTAAATTAACAATGGGTACGGTTTCACCTGCTCCCTATGTATTTGGCCTATAATAGTTTCAAGCATTTTCAAGCATAAGTGAAAGCTATAGAGTGTAAAAGAATAACATGAAGAAATCTCTTGTAAAATGTGATTGTTACAGTGCAATATATATAAAATCTGGATTTGATATCTACAAATACACTTCACATATTTCCACCAATGGACTTGAATGTGATGGCAAGATATTAATTACCATCTTTCCTACCAGTTCTTCATTTTGAGTGCAATCATACTTATATGTCCATAAACTTTCTTGTCCATTTAAAGGGGTAACATTTGAAAGTGGGCAAACTTTTGAATTTTTACTACCAGTTTTCGTGAGTAAAAAGTAAATATTTATCAGTTGCTTAGCTTCAACAGTATGCTTTAAAACCACTTCAGCAAATTGTTTTATCCTTCCAAAGTTATTATGTTTAGTTATTCCCACAGTGTATGGAATTGTATCAATAGCTGTACAAGTCAAAATATTAAAGTCATTTAAATTGTTTAACGTTGGTTTCTTGCAATCAGCCAAATAGAGAGCATTTATATCCAAATTAAATAGGCCAAATTTGTAATTATTGACTCTAAATTTAGAGAATTTGGACCCTTCTTTGTTATTTACTCCCAATGTAGTAACTTTATCTACAAAAGAATGATTAATTTTGTAAATAATCTCAGAAACATTCAATTTTAGTCGGCCAAATTGTATATAATTTTTGGAGAAAACAACAGAAAAATCTGTCCAACTGTCCAAAGATAAAAGATGATTAGAGTTGTTTTGAGTTGTTATTTCATTTACTATACGATCTTCTATAATAAAAGTAGTCTTTCTAGTATTATCAATATCATTTCCAATATCCATTGTTATCTTGAGTTTTGAATTTCCGGTTTTATTTAAAAAGTTAATAATGAAAGCATGAGATTTACTGTCACTATTCTTAACAATTTGCACACCAAAATTCAATTCTATGATACTTGAAGTGTAGGATGGAGGAAAGTGATAAATAAGTTCATCATTTGTTTCAATGTCAAAATCTTTTTGAGGAATAGCTAAAAACAGTAAATAGATTCATTGTTTTTTTAAATATATCACCATGGTAATTACTTTCTATGTAGACCTGAATGTAAGCATATCCCATATGATGTCCATTGGTGTCATGAAATTTTGTGGACCACAATTTCAAACCTGTTTCCACGAAATTACTGGAGTATTCAAAACATCTTCGAAGTCTAGATGTGGGAAATTGAAAGGTTTGTTGGAAACTTGAACTCCACTCAACTTTCATTTCAGTAACTAATGTAACACCTCCCACCTCTCTAACAAGAAGAAAGGAAATTAAAATAGTTTTAAATGAGATATTAATAAAAATTTACCTGCCAGCTAAGCAAATAATCTTGGGTTTAACACCACTGGGAAAGGTTAGCTCATAAACATCGGCATAGCAGTCACTCTTCTGGCAAGGGGCTGACCAATCAGCATCATGACTTAAACTGGAATCATAGTCGAGAGCTTTTTTGCAATCATCGATATTATAATTTGGTATATTGCAATGGGAGTTTTCTGCAATGTTTGAATAATGTATTTCATTTTTTAGAAGAGGGTCATCAAAAAAGAAGGAAAGAATTTTGTATATTTTCTCAATAATTTAGCAAATCAATGTATTCGTATAATACCACTGTAAGCGTAAGCCATAACACTGCCAAGACCTCTCTTTGCTGATCCATAGCCTTTGATTGTTGTAACTTTTATCCACTCATTTCCTTTACCAACTTCTCTGGGCAGGAGAAAACACTTTTGATATATTTTATCATTGAGCTGATGAGTAGAATTACGACCATTACTATAATCTATTCGAACTTTTTTGGTTAAAAGTGGGGCTCTTGCTAATCTTTGTTCAATACAAATTTGAACAATATCATATTGTTGCTTAAATATAATCTTGATATATTCTGGTGAGCAGCTATTTTCACTATTACAAGCTGAAGCCCAGTCTTTTTTTTTTGCTAAATTTTTTAGAAAATTATGAATTTGAAAAATTTCTTAAATAATTTTCTAGGTAATTAAAATTAACAAACATGTTTGAAGAGTAAAATGAATACTAAATAAGGAGAAAAAGTTTGTAAGGCGAAAAAGCCAGTAATTCGCACTCAATTCTGTCATTTTGTCAACCAATATAACAAGAATTAAACTAAATTTTAACATATATAGAAATAACGCTATATTTCTTCAGTAAATCCATTATTAACAGGTGTTTGAATATGCATGTGATCATAGTTTTCCCTTTGTTCTCTGTCTCATTGAATCATTTATATTTTCAGTTACATTTTTAATTCATGTGCACTTCAGTTCGACATAGATGTTCTTTTAGAAAACCGTCGACTTAACTGTTAAAAATTGATAAAATTCAAGCTGATACAAAAGTTTTTTTAAGAATCTTTCTAACAACTCAATACAATATTTAGATTTGTTCTCCCTAAACTTTAAATTAATTTTTCACCTGTAGTAACAACTATTTCCAAAAAGTCTTCCCTTTATGTAGCACACTTCTTCAGTTCAGGGACATTATGACATGATTTAGCAAGAACCATTTTGAGACTCTTTGGCTAAAACACAAAATGTTTTTAATTATTAGAAACGAAACTCATATTTCTATGAAAAATAAAATACAAAAAAAATTAACAAAAAAAGACAACAAATTTTTCTGAGAATAATGATACAAAAAGTCAAATGTCAATTATTTGCAAACAACTTCAAAGATCTAAAAATACGTTCAATTTAAATCATGTAATTTAAATGAAAAACAGACTGAAGAAATTGGATATTTACTTCAAAATTGTTTAAATTTAAGAGAAATAGACTTGGGAAGAAATGATCAAATGGGAAATGGCATTTTAAAAATTTGTGATGGACTTCAAAATTCTTCAGAATTTTTGGAAAAACAATCTTTTTCATTATGTAGTTTGAGTGAAAAAATTGGACAGTTGCTGAGGAATTGCTCTAATATAAAAGCTATAAACTTGGAAGGAAATGCTGAAATGGGAAATGGTATATTTGAAATTTGTAATGGACTGCAAAACTCTTCAGATAGTTTGAAAGAACTTATCTTACATACATGTGAATTAAGTGAAGAACAAAGTAAGGCAATTAGAGATTTGTTAGAAAATTATCAAGAATAAAATTGATATACTTGGGAAGCAATAAAGAAATGGGAAATGGCACATTAAATATTTGCAATGGGCTTCAAAACTGCACAAATACTTTGGAAAAGCTTTCTTTTTGCCTATGTGATATAAATGAAGATCAATGTAAAACACTTGGAGATTTGTTATACAACTGCTCTAATATAAAAGTTTTAAACTTGGAAGAAAATACTGAAATGGGAATTGGTATATTTGATATTTGTGATGGACTACAAAACTCTACAGATACATTGAGTTCTCTTTCTTTATGCTCCTGTAATTTAAAGATAGAACATACTAAAAAAATTAGAGATTTGTTAAAGAATTGCTCAAACATAAAAGTCATAAACTTATCAGAAAATACAGAAATGGAAAAGAAATAATAAGTGTTTGTGAGGAACTTCAAAATTCTTCAGCTACTCCGGAGACAATTATTCTCAGCTCATGTGATTTGAATGACGAAAAAGCTGAAGCAATTGGAAATTTGTTAAAAATATGTTCAAAAATAAAATCTATAAACTTGGCAGGAAATGAAGAAATGGGAAATGGAATATTCAATATTTGTGATGGACTTCAGAATTCTGCATATACATTGGAAAAATTTCATTTTGAGTTTTGTAATTTAAGTGAAGAACATTGTAAAACAATTGGAAATTTACTTCAAAGTTGTAAAAATATAAGAGTTGTAACATTAGCAGGAAATAAAAGAATGTATAATGGTATATTCAATATTTGTAAAGGACTCAAAATTCTGCAGACAAACTTAAACTTCTTTCTTTTGAGTCATGTGATTTAAGTGAAAATCAAATTCAAGATATTGCATGTTTGCTAAAAAAGTGCTCAGCTGTAAAAATCAAAAACTATACAGTAAATGCAGAAATCAGAAATCGAATATTGAACATTTATGAAGACCTGCAAATTTTTCAAAAACATTAAAAGAGCGTTTTTAAAATCATATAATATCCATGAAAAAGAAAGTAAAGTAATTGGAAGTTTGCTAAAAAATTGCTCAAATATAGAAATAGTATACTTAAGAGGAAATACTGGAATGGGTAATGGTGTATTGGATATTTGCAAAGGACTTTGTAATTGTTTAAAGACTTTAAAGGAAGTTGTTTTGATATCCTGTTATTTAAATGAAAATCAAAGCAAAACTGTTGGAAATTTGCTAAAAATTTGTTCAAATGTAAAAGTCATAGACTTGACAGATAATGCTGATATGGGAAATGGGTTGTTGAATATTTGTCATGGACTGCAAAATTCTTCAAATACTTTAAAACAACTTTGTTTTTCTTCATGTAATTTAGATGAAGAACAAGGTAAAGCAATTGGAGATTTGTTAGTTAATTGTATAAATATAGAGATTATTGATGCAGAAATGGGAAATGGGTTATTGAATATTTGTGATGGACTTTGAAACTCTACAAATACATTGAAAGCTCTTGATTTTGAGTCATGTAATTTAAATGATGACCAATGTAAAGCCATTGGAGATTTGTTAAAGAATTGCTCAAAAATACTATATATAAACTTGGAGGGAAATACAGAGACTGGAAATGGAATGTTGGAAATATTTGATGGACTTCAATCTTCATTCAATACTTTGGAAGTTCTATTTTTATCTTTATGTAATTTGAATGAAGAGCAGAGTAGAGCAGTTAGCTTTTTGCTCAAACACTGCCCAAATATAAAAAAATTAAAAATAGGAGGAAATGAAGAAATGGGAAATAGCTTATTAGATATTGTTGAAAGACTTCAATACTGTACAAATGCAATGGAAGAGCTTTGCTTATCCTCATGTAGCATAACTGAAGAGCAAAGTAAAGCATTCGGTGGTTTGTTCAAGAATTGCTCAAATATAAGATTATTAAGATTGGAAAGAAATCCTGAAATGGGAATTGGCATTATGGATATTTGTGATGGTCTTCTAAACTCTTCAAATACTTTGAAAGTACTATCCTTAATGTGGTGTATTATAAATGAAGAACAAAGTAAAGCAATTGGAGATTTGTTAAAGAACTGCTCAAATATAAATATAATAGACTTGGGAGGAAATGTAGAAATGGGAAATGGAATATTCAATATTTGTGATAGACTTCAAAACTCTTCAGATAGTTTGGAAGAACTTATCTTATGTTCATGTGATATAAGGGAAGAACAAAGTAAGACAATTGGAGATTTGTTAAAGAATTCCTCAGGTATGTATGTAATAAACTTGGGAGGAAATACAGAAATGGGAACTGGCTTTTTGAATATTTGTGATGGGCTTCAAAGTACTTAGCATTCTCTGAAGGAACTTTATTTTTGTTCATGTAATTTAGATGAAGCACAAAGTCATGCAATTGGAGATTTGTTAGAGAATTGCATAAATATAGAGTGTATTGACTTGAGAGGAAATGAAGAAATGGGATATGGGTTAGTGAATATATTTTATGCAATCAAAACTGTGCAAAAATATTAAAAAACATACTTTTAAGCTCATTTATTTTAAATAATGAACAAAGAGAAGCAAAGGGATATTTACTTAGGCATTGCCCAAGTGTTAGGGTTACAATGAAGGAAGCGAAACCATAGAATATTTGTCCAAAAGAATAAACTTAACTGAAAGATTGTTAAGTTTCATTTGTGTAATTTTCTGTTGATTTATAGAATTTTTTTTTTTGGTAAAAAATTTCAAGTCCAACCCAACACAGTATTAGATTTTGGACTCGGATAAAATTTTGACATGAAAAATGTTATTTAAAACTGACTTTTCAAATATATATTTCAAGTCCAAACTGGAGGTTAAATCACCCTTTACCTTAGATTCAGTGGTATTTCATGAGCAGGTAATGAATATGGTTTTGGACCGCCCCATGCAAAGAGGATTAGCCATATATGTACAGAGGAAGAAACATAGAATTGATTCTAGCTCTTCCTTTGATACATTTTATGAAATGTGACTTACTTGATTGTTATACCTGTGATTATCTTATGGCTACCCTCTAATTATTGTTGAACGTAAGGTCGGATGCTAGTGACAGTGTCTAAGGCTGCCAATTTGACAGCCAACTTCACCTACCATGATCTTCAGAACTCCATAGCTCTGCCACTGCTTGGCCGATTTGGCTGAAATTTTGTACAGTGGTTCAGTTCAATTGATATAGTCCTGTAGAAAATGTCATTAGAATCAGAGCAAGTTTAATTTTCAACTTGTGTCAGTGGTCGACTTACTTTTCTGACCACCAAAAAGGTGATTTGTAGCGAACTAAGTATATATCCTCTGATATAGTAAGTCTATCAGAAGATCAGTCTAGTGAAAATCAAACCAGGCACTTTTTCATTCACTTGAAAAGGGTCAATAGACCCAAAATATTGTGAGGTTTTTATGAATTGTTAAGTTATTGTGATACAAGTTCTCTTCACCTTTGTTGAGAGTTTGTATTTGGTTAAGCTAAAATGCCGATTGGAATTGCCTTTCCAACAATAATTATTATTGGAACCTCATTCATATTATGGCTTGCATATGAAAGAAGATCTAGCAAACTTACTAGGAAAAGACTTTGGAAATACTTAGAAAGAAGGAAAGCTCAACCCACAGCTCCAGATATTCAACAAGAGGAACTACAGATCCCAACATACTCAAATTAACATTTTTAGTGAATGTTCAAATTCTTTACAATCATCATTTTATTCACTATTCAGCAGTATTGCATACACAATACTACTCTAGACAACATGCATTAACCAGACATACTTCCTCCTTATATACTCATCCTTCAATTATTTTTATCTAACAAAATGACTGTTACTTCACACAAATTCACATCATTAGCAGCGTATTTTTGGTAATTTTTTACAATTTGTAAATGATGAATTTCTCCAAATTTACAAATATATTTACATAGTTTAATAGAAAATTGTGAATTTTCAAAACCATGAAAGGGACATTGAATGAGTGATTGACTACCACAATTTTCATTATTATCTTCCTTATAAATCATAATATCTTGACAATCGAATGGATATTTATTCTCTTTAAACCATAGATTAACTTGCATAGAACTATTTGCCAAACTTTCTGTTAAATTGAATATTGGATGAACAAGTTTGTAAATTATTATCAACAATATCTTGATTATTTGATTGAAGAAAATCCTTTTTAGCAAAACAAGTCATTTTACCAAATGTTAATTCAACTTGTGATGTTTCATTATCATTAAATATTTTACTAACACAAACTTGTAAGATTGGTAAATCATTTGTTGATAAATTTATAGACCCAGTATAACTTCCATTAAAGTTATCTATACATTTACACTTGGTAAATTGATCATGAAAGCAACTTTCTTTTCCATCTAAAAATTTTAATGTTTTCTTATTTGAAGCAAAGATTACTCCTTCAATATTTTCTGATTTATAATTTTTACAGAAAATAGTAAGGTATTGTTTGCAAAAAAAGCTGTTAGCTGCCAAATGATATTTCAATTTTCTAAAGATTAAATTGCTTGTACTACAAAACAAAAAACAAAACAAGGAGAAAATGGTGAATCAATTTATTTTGAAAGGTTTTTACCTGGGGAAATAATGACTTTCAGCACATTGGTCAGTTGATATTGGATTGTACATCTTTTTACCATTACTTAATGATACCACATCAGATGATTTTATATAACTTGTTGCAGAATCACAAACAATTTGGTTGGGTTTTAATCTACGACCAATTGCTTTAATTTCATTCAAACCATGAAATATCTGATTATTGCTCTTATAAAATAGAAATCTAAGAAATTTTGTTGTCAATTTTGTTTGTAATGATGTAAATAAACTAGATTTATTTACAATCATTTCAATTAAATTCTCATCAGATTTTATAGTTATAGTATCAATTTCATTTTCAATTGGCTGTTTTACAATAATATGTTCAATTAAGTATCTATCATGAAATTTTATTTCAATAAATATATTTTCATCAGTTGCCAATGGTTTCCACATTTCATCAATATAGACAACAGAATCTTTTATGGCTAATTTACAATTACCAGTTGATGATTGGCAAGTTGAACCACTTTCAATTCTTGAAACATCCCATAACATCCAATTATCAATTACATATAAAAAGACAGAGGAATCTTTAAGTTTTGATTCATAAGACCATTCATAACATGATAGAAAATATTTATCAAAGCCAAGAATTTGAAATTCACCAATTTCTAGATCATTAAATTCTGATTCGCTTACAATTATGTAGATTCTTTTTATAAATGTTACATTAGAAAATTCAATTTCATTCCAACCATTTGTAAAGTTATGCTCTAAAACATAATCTTCTGCATCATCTAAAAATGTTAATGTAAAATTCAGTTTTTCGTGTCCATTACGTAATTTCAGGAAACGTAACATATGCAATTTAAAATGTTCTCCACTTTGAATTCGAAACCATATTTTAATTTGGCTTATATTTTGTCTACCAGCATCAGTCTTATATTTAAAGGACGTGTCATCAAATAAATTGCCAAATTTATACATTCCCAAGTGTACTGAACCACTTACATCAACATACCTGTGTGGTGAAAGAAGATTTACATAATCTTCATAAAATCCAGAGATTAGTGGTACAAATAGTAGTATCGCACTAAAAGATATTTTTGTCATATACATTTATTTTTTCTTCAATTTCTTCAAAGGACAATTTTCCAACTAATAAACAGTTTTCTAATATATTGATAATCAATGGTTCAATTCTTCTAGGAATGATTAACAAGTTGAGTATTTATTATTTATGACAAAACATGTATGTTTAATAGATGTTTATATTTATTTTATTGACCTAATTTCAGTATATAGACATAGAATTATAGTTTCATATATTTCTCTCAGCCTATCTCATTTTTAAATAATTAATGATGTGTGTACACTTATAAACTACATCTTTTGAAGATTGTATATTTTTTTGTTACTATATCATAAGATCACTAGAGTAAACATGTGATATTGATCAGCATAAACAAGTACATAACTGAGCTAGTTGCTTATAATACTATTGCATAATAAGTGTGTGGTCCTGATGAGCCTTATCTAGGAATTAGATCCCTGTGGTTCAATGCCTGTAGTGCATGATAAGAGAATGTATATAAACCAGGGTGTAATTAGGAAAGGTGGTCAGAAAGACTTGATACAACCTCTGTGAACCAAGTTGTAAAACTGGCTTCATATTCCTCTCACTATCAATCCTACACCTTTAGCTATCTCACTCATACTTTGGTTCTTATTGGACCCTTACTTACTTATAAACCCTAAATAAGAGAGTACTGTGATTGTTAATATAAAATTTGATTATTTAAATATCCATCTGTTTTAAAGAAAGCTTCTTTTTACTTTCTTTATTAAGTTTGAAAAGAAAAACTGGTTTGATATGAAGAAAACATTTAATGTTCTATTTTCTATGCCCTATCCTCAATTTGCGCTATGTAAAATATGCTGAGTCATATATTGGTTAACAAATTTTATAATTAAATTTTTCTACAATTGACCTTCACCTTTGAATTGATAAAATGTTAGAGATTATAAAAATCTATTATTATCAACTTATGAAATAAAAATATCAATGTTCAAAGGTGATAAGAAATTTCTTAAGAGTTCAGTATCCTCTAAATTTGATAAACTAAATTTATTTAATATTTTAAGATGAAACATAAAACAAAGCAATTGATGTCAATTTCCAATTATCACTATATAGACTATGACTGGTTTCTATTGATAGACTGTCTCCCTGTTCCAATTTTAATAATCCTCCTCTGCTCATAATCTCAGTAGCTGCTCTACTCCTTAGCCTTTGCATACCTAATTTTTGTTCATTATATACCATAATATATACTACGCATTGTGAAAATGGCCATGTTCCAACAGATATATCAATATAATATAAACCGGAAATGGAAACTTTATAAGAATTTTCTATAGAATTCCAACCAGAATTTGTATCATAAACAATTTGTTGATAGGCAATTTTAACCCTTTGGGTTGTTTGTAAATTTTCTGTTCTATAGGCATAAAATGCTGGACGTTGTTCAGTAGCATTGAGTTTAAATCCTGATATATAAGTATACAATGATGTTGATCAAAAATTTTCTTTTGGATGTCAATATACTTTTTCTTTTGATGTTTGTAAATCCTTTTTTCTGACAGTAATTTCTCATAAACTGCAATCAACTCAGACTCTTTTTTTTAGTTCATCAACCAGCATGTAAAAAGACCCTTTAGCAGGTAGCTTACTGTTCATTCTTTCATGCCATCCTTCACAATCATTATTGGTCCTAATAGACAAACCAAAAACTGACCAGTTATTTGGTTTCCATAATTTATTTTTGATCCAGTTTGTTTGGAAGTATTGCAGCAGGTCTAAAAATTTATTTTTTTCACAAAGTTCTGCATTTATACTGTCAAATGTTGGTTGAATAATATGTGCTGGCAAGAATGGCAGAGCCATCAATTTTCTGAAATCTTTCCAATCATTTCCTTTTTCTTTGTATTTCTTTACATAGCCAAGAGCCTATTCAATAATATAAGTTATTCAATAGATAATGTTATATATATTTGAATGTAACTAACTTGTATTTTCCTATACACTGCTTGTGTGAAATGAAATATGCAACCTTGAAATTCAGTGAGGGGATATACTTTTGATAATGCTTTCCATAGTCCTTTTTCAAAGTCCATTGTAATTCTTTTTGGATGAAAATCATTGATAAGATTGTTGATATGCTAGAAGAAAGCAACTTTATTTATCATCACTTTTGAAGAGATAATATGAAATATTTACCTGAAATTTTTGTAAGTATGCTTTGCTATGCTTTGATGTCAGGAAAATAAAAACAAGAGGAACTTGCTTCATATCACCACTCTTCTTAACAAATGAGTGAATAGTGACAAGTTGATAAAATGCTTCTTTTACAATCTTGAAAGCACCATCAATGTACCAACAGTTGGATTTTGATAATAAATTCAGCTGATGGTTTGTTGCAAAGATTAAAATTCTTTCTCCATTTTCACAAATATCTTTCTGCAAAATTTCATCAGGCAAAAATGTTTCATCTAAATTAAAGTTATACAGGTACATTCGCACCCACCCAGGGTACGTTCGCACCCAGGAACGTTCGCACCCGACCCCCAAAAACACACCTCACCAACTTAACAAGCATATAGTGTTTTGTACAACTTTGGTTATATTTTACATGCTTGAACTCTATTATTTTATGCAACTTATATATGTACATCTTAAAACCTATGCAAGAAAATGCTATAACATTGGCCAAACATAAGTCTGATTAGTCAGCTTGAAGGCTCATCTTTAATTACCAATAAAGGTTGGGCCAAGTTATAATTTAATTAACTTGCCTAGGGTGTAGCCAAGTTATAATTCAATTAACCTCCTAAATCTTGAACCTTGTAACATCCCGTTACTAAACATAAATATGAACTACACATTTTGGCAACTGTAAAGTGATGATTGGATATCAGAGGCAAACCTCAAAGTATATAAATCCTCACTATTCTCATTTTGCATGCAGCTTCCATCTGGATCAAAGGACCTGGGAAGATAGCCTGGAAACAACCTCCACTGGAACCATCCATCTACTCCTCAACATTGAAAGACAGTTTGGTAATTTGGCAACCTGCTATTAAGAACTAAAAATAACTCTTTCAAGATTCTATTAGTTTGAGTACTTTGGCAAATTGGTGAATGATTGGAAAGGACCATTACAGTTGTGACGAACCAGAAATTCTGACTACTGTAGTCTCTGACAATAGCCAATTGTGTTGCAGCATGCCAAATTAACATTGAATTATGCTTAGACATTCAAATATTTAGTTAAGACAATCAAACTTTTTTTGCATTATTCACCCAGGCACAAAATGTTTTATTTTTATTTTATTATTATAGTATTCTTATTAAAAATAACAAAAACAAGGAATAGAGGTGAAACTGAAACTAAAAATAGAAAAATTCCATATTGTCAAAATGGCGACCAAACAATATACTCTGCATGAAAATGAAGTGGAATGTTCAATTTGCTTTGAATCTTTAGTTGGAAGAGATCAAAGAATGCTACCATGTCAACATACATATTGTCTTGAATGCATTCAACAACTCAGAATTGAAAATAGTGCAATTTGTTGTCCTCAATGTAGACAAAATATGAAAATAAAAAATGGAGATATTAATCAACTTCAACATAATCGAATTATAAAATCTGTAATTGATATTAACAAGGAGCCCAGCTTATGCAAATATCATGCCAAAAAGTCAGATATTTATTGCCAAACACATAATATTCAAGGTTTATGTACTTCATGTTTGGATGAAAACCATGAGTCTTGTCAAGTTTTCTCAATGGAAAAATATCAAAAACCGGAGGAACAATTCCGAATAATTTTAGATCAAGACCAAAAGAAAATGACTGAGATTTTTAATAAAATTAATGAACATGAAAGAAAATCAATAGAAAAAATAAAAAACAAATACAACATTTTGAGGGATAAATTTACAGAGTTGAATAAACTTAGGATTCAATTTTATAAAAAATTCACAACTGAACACAAAAAACTGGAAAATTTATTAATTAACTCCAAGAAAACCAAGAATGAAGAAATAGAAATATATTTAGATTTTCAAGTTGATTATGATTTTTTCAAATGTTTTGATATGAACATTAAAAATGCAGAAAAAGATTTAACAGATAATCAATTCAAAGCATTATCAATGTTGAAAAAACACTTAGAAAATGAAAAAATTGAAATATTTAACAAACCAATAATTTGTAATAATGTGAAAGATTTGGCAAATCTAATGAAATCCAGAATTAAACCAATTAATTTAGATTTTAAAGAAATTAATTTAAACAGTGAAAAAACTGAAGATATTAGTAATTTACTAAAACATTGTTCCACAATAGAAACAATAAATTTAGCTGGTAATAAAGAAATGGATGAAGGAATATCACTTATTTGTGAAGAACTGAAGATGTCATCAAACACCTTGAAAAATCTTGATTTCCATAATTGTAATTTACAGAGACAACAATGTAGAGATATTGGAAATTTACTAAAACATTGTTCTTCAATAGAAACAATAGATTTATCAAGGAATCCAGGAATGAATGAAGGAATATCACTTATTTGTGAAGGACTAAAGATGTCATCAAACACCTTGAAAAATCTTGATTTCTGTAATTGTAATTTACAGAGACAACAATGTAGAGATATTGGAAATTTACTAAAACATTGTTCCACAATAGAAACAATAAATTTAGCTGGTAATAAAGAAATGGATGAAGGAATATCACTTATTTGTGAAGGACTAAAGATGTCATCAAACACCTTGAAAAATTTTGATTTCCATAATTGTAATTTACAGAGAGAACATAGAGATATTCAAAAGTTACTAAAACATTGTTCCAAATTAAAAACAATAGATAGCAAGTCTGGAATTTGCACAATCAGTTGATATAAATGAAATAGAAAGTAAAGTAATTGGAAGTTTGCTAAAAAATTGCTCAAATTTAGAAAAACTAAATTTAAGAGGAAATACTAGAATGGATAATGGTGTAATGAATATTTGTGAAGGACTTTGTAATTCTACAAAGACATCAAAGGAATTTGTTTTGAAATCCTGTTATTTAAATGCTCCTTTTCCCATCAAACCAGATGATCCTGTTATCACAACTTTCATATCTTCTTCTGAGTATTATTCCTCCTTATACAAACTGCTGGGATAAATTAGAGCTTAAAATCAAAATTAACCTTCTGCAAATGCAATTTCACATATATTGATCAGATCTATTATATAATAAATCAAATATATTCAACTAGAATGTATATAGCGTATTGACCTACTTTCTCCTAATCTATAGTGCCTAGATTGGCTTGATAAAAATTTTCTAATGATTTTATTAAGAAATCTACAAGATTGCGATAATAGAAATAGAGATAAATGAATTCTTTTTTCAACAACATTCGAGCCTTTATGCTCAAATAATAATAAAAAATAATTTCTATATTCACCTGCACTGAAAATCAAAATGGCTGCCAATATGGAGATTGATCTAAATGTTTACTACTTGAATTTTTTTATTGACTATCTTCTAAAGGAAATAAATAATATAAAATAAAAAAGTTTAGTTTTTGTGGAATAATTCGATGAATAAAGCTATTTTTTGACGATGATATAGTAGACGTTTTCATTTATGGCCGTTTTCAACAGGACCCGTGGAGATTTTAATGCTTGTTTGGCTAAGATAAAAGAGAATAAAGGTCTTAAATACATTAATGTTAATTACAAATCCACCAGGAAACGGTGGGTCAGTAAGAATTGGAAACAGGGACTAGCATCTTTCCCCATAGACTAGTGAAACACAAAGATGTCGGTCTCTACTTACAAGGTAAACCCCTTTACTAAAGTGAGTCAAACTGAGAAGACCATTTCAAGTGAGATGGTGAAGATATCCCAGTATGGAATGATTTTAAAAATAATGTTTGGAATAAAGGTTGTGAGACTTTGAATAGGGCGAATGAAAGGTATAGCAAGCCTCACCAAAATAGCTCTAGTTCAGGATTTCAAAATGCTGTTGAAACAATCTACAGCAAAGACGATATCATCATCAAACCTCCAGATAAAGGAAACAACATTGTAATCTTGAACATAAAGGTCTATTTGACAGAGACTAACAGACTATTATCTGATAATAACACCTACAAAATGGTCTCTTTTCCTATTTCAAAATCAAGACATTCTGAAATCATCTCTATCCTTACAAAACTTAATAAGGAGGACTTTGTAATAAATAGGATGATAAAAAGAGCTTAGCTCAAAATGAAAGCTACAGACTGGTATTTTTATCTTCTTCCAAAAATTCATAAAGAAAATTGGACAATTCCTAATAGGATGCCACTTGGGAGACCAGCTGTTTGTTTCAGGGAAGTGATTTATATCTTCTCTCCTGTTGGCTAGATGCTTGTCTTCGACCATTGGCTATGGTGTGTGGGGTATACTGTACGAATGCACGAGATACTTTAGATAGTAGTTCCTAAACAGTTACACCAACACTTAGCAAGCTTACAGTGGGAGTGCAATTTTGGGATTGCCAGTCTCTACTGATTGGTCTAAAAAGTAAGAAACCTGATTTATGCTGAAATCTGAAATTATGCTCAAGGATTTTATACTAAATCATATATGCTATAACTTTTGATTTTCCAATCTTCTTTAGAAATGGAGTTGACAGGGTTTATTCAATGTTTCTATTGTACCAAACAAGCTGAAAGAATCGTTTTGTACCTCATCTCCTTCAAATAATTTATATCACGTAGAGTTTCTTTCCGTTTTGCAATGGGAATTTTAAACCATTGTAAGCGTTGCCAAATAAAGGCACCACGTGACAAAATTGTATAAAACTGGAGAGGGAAGACACTTAGCGAAATCCTTTTCATCCTGGCTATCACTCTTTATGAAGGCTTCTTTGGGCCTATAGTAGTATTATGTGTAACATAATGAATATCGTTTATTCAATAGTAAAATTCAATAACAATGTTCACTAAAATAATTATGATTGACATTTGCATTTTGTAATTTTAAAACAAAACACTATTCAACAGTACTGTATTTTAAAAACAAAGGTTTATATTAAAGAATTATATTCATTATATATTGAAAATTCATTAGGGTATAGATATAAAGTATTTGAAGAAATTCAAATACATTCTGTTCAAATTGAAATTATCAATTGAAGAATGAAAGATTTACAATTGTCTTTCCTGTTGATTGTACTATTAAAGTTTGCAGTAAAAAATGTTACATCCCGACTTGACAGTTAGTTTTTACTCTGGTCTTCATTTAACAAAACTTAAATTTTTCTCAAATTTCAGTGTGTTTTACTGAAGTGCACCAAAAACATAGGCTAACTGGATATAACATTCTGACACCGACTAGTAAGGATTTGGAAGAGTGCAAATATGAATGTATAATGAAAAGTACTTGCAAGTAATGAAATACTAAGCTGTAGAATATAACAACTAACCATTCTATTCCTCTCTCCCTCTCTCTCTCTTTCTCCCTCTTTCTAGGTCAATTGATTATGTACCATCTACAAAGGTTTGTAGTTTAAATTCAGAAGATAGATTCTCTAAACCTGATAAGTTTGATTTTTGGGAAACCACTAATTATTATGGGCGAAAAAATGGAACATGTGGTAATCTTATAGTATTGAAATTTGTATCATCTTATCTTACATGTTCTTCTTTGGTTTCTTTTTACACAGACGTTGTTGTCAATGCGGCACAGTGTCAAAATATATCTCTAACACTTTGTGGCTCTTCGCTAACAACTAGAACCTATTGCGAGGCTTATGGATGTTGTTTTGTTGGTAATAGATGCTACTATGACAACACTTTTATACCTGGATTTATAAAAGTTTCAAGAAAAACAACAACATCATCAAAAATGTTGGTTTTTAGTGGAATAAATATGATAGATTGCTCAAAAAAGTGTTTAGAGAATCCTCTGTGTAGCTGTTTCGTCTACAATCTCCTAACAACCTTTTGCTTTTTATCAGCTGATGTTTGTATTGAAAGCGGTGACACTAATTTTGTTGATACAGTAACTTATCATAGGCTAGCTCACAAATCGCTAACTTGCTTCAAGACCTACTGTAGGGGTGAAACCGGCCACAATGTGAATAGTATCAAAGAATGCAAATCTCTATGTGATGCGCAATCTCAATGCGACATGGCTCTTTACTGTCCCGATAAAAGATTAAATCGTTGCTTATTAAGCAATTTAAAAGCTGATACATGTGACTACAATAAAGATGAAGACAGAAAATGGGTTATACATCAATCTTGTACTAATGGCCCAATTTTTGACGATACAAAAAGTTCAAGAAATGACAAACTAAAGAAAATAATGGATAGTGAAAGTGAACAAACATGTATTGATATAAAACTTGATGAAAAATTTAATTTGAGAATTCCTTGGCCTTCAGTTGATTCTAATTTAAAAAATTTTGAAATTTTAGTTAAAGGTGAAAATCTGCAAAATTGTATTAGTTCTACAAAGAGTTTGCCAGATTCTGGAGTGCTTGCTTACATTCCAATTGATGTACAATTAGACCCAACATTTCTTGGAGAATTTCATAGTTGTAAATTGATTGATGGAGATGGCAATCAGTTTTGTAATTATAGATGTGAATGCGGAGAAGAATATTGTCAGGCTGTATACATCAAGGCTTTTGGAGTAGTTGAGCAAAATATAAAAGTTTGCAACTATAATTTAACAAATGTACCGTAAAAATTACATTCGTATAAAACTTAAATAGCTATGAACTAGAAGTTGACAAGCATGAAAGGTATGGGTTTGTTTAAATTGACTGGCACCCAATCATTTTCTATCTATGACCATTGTCTGTTAACTGTATTTTAAAGAAAGTTGAAAATAAATTTCAAAAGTCAACCTGAATCAATCAATAAATCAATCAATGTAAATCATTAAATTGCCATAGTATTGCTCAATTTTTTAATGTGTTTACTGGTCGGGGTCATTGTCTTCTAGTGTGTAATTTTTAATAGAGAACTTCAAACTTTACTTTTTAGTTGACTAGTAAATAGCCTCAAAGTGTCAATACTAATCTCATCTGTTTATATTTTTGTGTCTGTATGTTTTACTGATAAAAAAAATAAAGGGCTGTAAGAAAATATCCTTGGAAATTGGACAGTATAATCAAAAAAGACTGAAACATATATTCCGGAATCAGAATTTAAGGTCAAGGTAAATAGTCCACAAGAAGTCTGATTATTAGTATTTTTTCCAAAAATACTAAATCTTAATGCTTTAATATTGAAATGATAATATTGTGGTAGATAATAAAATACTGGTGTGAGTTTTTGAATACTAAACACTCTTGTTGAATCACCTAGAAGACATAATAATGAATGAATAATAGATAAGGATTTTGCTTAATTTAAATTTATGAATGAATTAAACCTGTTGAATAAACTTGAATGGCTTGAAAACCAACATATTTTTGGGTATCACTATGAATATTCAGAACTGTAACATTAATCCATTGTTCTATAAACTCATCAATATAACTAAAGCATTTTAAATGTCTGTCTTTGGGAAAGTCTAAAATGATAGATGAACCAGAGCTCCAATCAACTCTTACTTGTGAAAATAATCTTTTATTAGCCCCCTGTCTGAAAAGTGTCCTCTATTCATTTACTTTCTTGATAAAACAAGGTTAAATATGATATTTTACCTATTTCCTAAACAATATTTTACAGGTACTACAGCTGTAGAGAATTTAACCAACATATATACACCAATACACCTTAGACCTAGACAATTACTCATCCATTCTTGATGAGACAAAAACTGACCACTGATAAGATCTAATGTAAGATTACAATCTCTTGATTTAGAGACACCTTTACTGGCTTCACAAATTGCACCTTTTGAAGAATCGGCAACATTTACAAGAAATTCATCATTGTAGTTTTCGGTATCTATCAGGTGAATTAAAAGTATTTTTGTTGTTGTTGTTTTTTTGTGTTAATTTGATTATTTGAAATAAAATACCCGAGTAAGCATAAAGAAAAATACCACTGAAACCTTTGTTTTGAATTGGTGGGGTTTCAACAACTTGTATCTCTACTGACGTTGCTCCTAAACCAATATTCTCTTCCAATAGAAAGCATTGACTGTGAGTACTTGAATCTGGATATATAAAAAAGTTCGAATTTCCAGGAAATTTAATTTTTAAATTTTGTGGATTCATTGTTGTTTTTAAAAATCCTTTTGTAAGACAAAGTTGAATAATATCAAAACTTTTTCTAAACGAAATATTTATAGTATCAGAATTACAGGAAGAGCTTGAACATACTGTCATCCATGAATTGATATTCACCCAAGGTGAAACTAGAGCATTTTTGCAATAGAACGTTGTATCGTGTACAGTTTTTCTAACATCATTCGAAGAGCAATTTGCTCCATTGTCTAAAGTTGCAACATTGATTAACTGTCCTGTTAATTTAACACTATCAGTAATATAACAACAAAATTGAGTAAAGTAGATGAGAATGATAAATCTAGTATTCAAATAATTCATTTCAAATTTTGAATAATTTCTAAAAATTGTGCAATTCACTTGGTGCATAGAGCTGAGTGAAAGAGGTAATTGAAGAAAGAAGAGAATATGTAATAATAAATTATTTATGGTGTTGATAGGATCTTTTCCTCATCTAGTTTCTATACAAAAACAATTTGTACTGTTGACTCTAGGTTACTCATTAATTTTAAATATAGAAAAACTGCTATCATTGTATTACGATCAGTTTTAGAGCAAATGTTATTCCATTAAAAAAGCTAAGCCTCTACGATGTATCTGATTGTGAGATAAGTGGCGCCATATTTTAACTGATAGAGAGCACCACCAGCATGTTAAAATATGTGTATAAATGCCTAAATTGACAAAAAATTTTTATTATGTCACCAGATGATGACTGACAACAGTTGGAATGTTTGTAAATTGTAATTGATTTTATAAAATACATATATAATATTAAGACTCTTCTGAATTATTTTTATCACATGCTACTTTTATTCTGAATCATTTGCAATCATTTCCCATGTTACCAATGTCTGATTTTAATTTACCGTGTCTGATTAACACTCACCTGTAATGAAATGGTAAACAAACAAAGAGGGAAGAATTGAAGAGAGCTGACATTTATTATGTACTCAGAATGTATTGCTAAATATTTGCAGTAAATATTAGTGATGAATGAATGATCACTTTGATAGATTCTTTCTATAAAATAATCAATATTTCCTGACTGAGGAATGGAAAACGCCCATTTTGCAGTTATTTTGGGGTGAGAATTTGGGTTGGGAAAGGGTTAGGAAAAATATTCCAACAATTGATTTGTAATTAGGTGGGTCCAAACTAAGGGTTAGGAACAATGAAGCTTAGTCTAGGGCTGGGTTAGGGTTAGAGTAAAACCACAGAACTGTGGGTGATTTCAAAGTAAAGTGAAAATCTTTATTATTCTTGTGATATAAAAGTGTACAATATAATGTTTCGGATACGACAGAAAACGTCCACAAATGAGTGCTTTTACCCTAACCCTAACCCAGCCCTTAGCTGTACCTAACCTTTTTCATTACCCCTAACCCTTAGAGGAGACCCTCCTAACTGCAAATCAGTTACTGTTTTCTTTTGCCTAGCCATTTCTCAATCCAAATTTTTGTCTTGAAATTTCTCATTTGTGGACGTTTTCTGTCGACCCCGATATTTCATTTATTGAATAAATTAGATAGTAGCATTTAATTTACATGGAACTTGTTCAAACTCTACTATTTCATAGTCTTTTTTCGGCTGTTCTTTTATCCATCTTTTGCATAGTGACATTTAAGCCACATCCAAAGTTTCTTATCAAACTTTCAAAAACGAATTTTGTATAAATATTGTTTTAATTTGCCAAGTCTATTTTTAACTTTAATGTTTTGAGAAAGATTTTTTTAAAAATTTGAGATATAAATGATAGCAGTTTTAGTAATCTAAATATAAATTAGATTGAATACAGCTGGTGGAAGGCAAAGTTGGTTTCTTAGCAAATAATGCAGAAACTTTTTGTTGTTTTTTCTAGCATAGCTTTTTAAGAGACACAAATTTGACAGTGTTCTGTCTGTACTCTAATCTAAATTTCTTCAGAGCTTTGACCTTCTACTAAGCCTATGAAAGTATAATATATTTTCTTACTAGTTGTTAGCCTTAAAAGTTTTTTCTATGGAAAGTTAGGCAAGAAATTCTTTCTGATACTTTCTAGAATAGTGTTGCTCAGAATTGAGATATTTAGAATTTTTATATTTGAAAAGAAGCAGAAGGAATACTTGAGAATTTTATGGTAACTTTATTGAATGATGATGAGCATTCAGATCACCTAGTCAAATGTTTTCATTTAACTGCTCAATGGATCAACCAGCAGATATGTAAGATATCGATTTAACAAATATTTTGAAATGCTATTTTGAATAGATAAAATAACTGGAAAGAAATTTTTGAAAGAATACAAACTATAAAAAGATTTCTATAACTGTCCATACTTTAAATAACATTATCTCCTTTGTTGAAACACCAGCTTGTATGTTGATTTGCAATTGTAGAAAATTTTAGCAAGAACTGAAACATTTGTGCTATTTTTCCCGGTTATGGCCATTTCTCAATGTTACACTTAAAAATTAAAAATTTTTTTTTGGAATTTTTACTCTTTCCATTCTTAAAAAATCAAAATGGAGTATGTTTTATATTGAAAAACTTAGAATGAGCCATACTGCTGATTCTCGATTTTTACAATCGGATAATACATTTTTTGACTCTCCCTATTTCTGATTAGGTTTTATAAGTTTGACCAAAACAAGTTTCAAGAGACCCCCATAAAGTATAAACTTTCTGTACAAGTAGGACTGTCTATAACTAATCAATCAAAAAATGCTAAGTATGTGTTTTAATCTCATCAGTGTTTTAAATTTTTGGCTAGCTGCCAAGTATGATTGACCTATCACGAATTGGTCCTGGCCATTTGCACAACTCGTCAAGGTCAACAGTTACTGACATTTTGGAACATCAAATGTTGTCTAATACTCAATCTTCAGCGAAATGATTTGAAAAAAGTTGGCCAAATTCAATTCTCTTTTAAATCAATGATCATCAATAGAATTTCTGCAATAGTGATATACTTTGTAATTGGTGGATAAAAAACCTAGAATAATCTTTTTAAAAAATAACTTTCACTTTTTATTAATAATATTTTCTTAATATTTCAAATTTGGATATTAAACACTAACAACTCGTCTACTAATCAGATACTAATTAGTAAGTGGTGTTTTTTTTCTTTCTATAATGAACTGAAACTGCAATGTAAACAAACAGAAAACTTTAATAAACCTACTGAAAGTTTACATAGAGCAGTAAAATTACAGAACTTACAGAATAATGTTTTTGCTCACAAGAAAAAGACTCAACATTTTAAGCTTTTTGAAAAAACTAAAATAGATCTCATTTGAAAAAAAACTCTAAGAAATTTCAATCTTTCAAAAGACATACTTTGTTTTTGTGTCAATTACGAAGAGCAATATATAGAATATACCTATATATTTTTCATGGTAATATATAAAAAATCATTTACAGCCCTTTATACTTTTTTAATAGAAAAAGACTAGGCCAGATTTTTTATAGCATAAAATAACATCAGAAATCTAAATATAAATTAGATTGAATACAGCTGGTGGAAGGCAAAGTTGGTTTCTTGGCAAATAATGCAGAAACTTTTTGTAATTTTAACAAATTTAACTCTACTGCAAAATTCAATGCAGACACTTTTGATAAGTGTAATAAATTTTGCAGACAATTATGTTGAGATTACAAATTCTGGATCAAACTTAATAGATTTAACCCCCATTTACCTATATGAGATATTAGGTGAATAAAGGTACTAAAAAAGTATATTATCCAACAAATTTAGCTGGTACATTACAACCAAATGCTTTTTTGAAAGTTCATTATACTGATAGACCAGTAAAGAGAGCTGTTCAAGAAAATTCATATTATTTTGATGACCCTGTCGATACTCCAAGCACATTTATCTTATCAGACGGTGTGTATTAAACTTTAGCTTAAAATTCTGACAATCAACTTTATAACAACCTTTTCACAGCTGTCAAGTATCATACTGATCCAGCAGATTTTCAACAAAGTGATATAATTGATGGTGTTGTCTTTGTAAAAACACTCACACCAAATATTTATTCTTTTATAAATTGGTCTGGTGATATTATTGTTAGTAATGGAGCTTCAATTAGAAGCTGAAAATGATTGTCCTAATCAAGGTTGAGTATTCAATGTTGTTTTATACCATTTGTTTTTTAGTAATCCTACTTTAAAATAGGTTCCCAAGGTGATCCACATTTACACCAATCTATTGTGGATTCAAAAACTGGACAGCTACATCATATTTGTTATGATGTTGTTGGTAAATCTGACCAATCAATTTTTATTCTATATGATCCAATCTTAAAGGTCAAGGTCAAAGGAATTCTTAAAGATGATTATTATATCCATGAGATCAGGATAACTGTCGATAATCAAGTTATAAAGATTAAAACGTATGTGATAATTTTTCCAGATGATATTATTGAATGGAATAATCATAATCAAATTAAAAAAGCCAGTGAATTTGGACAATATTCTTTTCTGTTATCTCAAAATTCTATTCAAATTACTTTTAAAAACCATCCTAAAACACTAACAATTACTGTATTAAGAGAAAACAATTCATTTAAATGGCCCATTCTTGAATGTTCTGTTTGATAGTGTCAAAACAGCAGCAAAGAACTATGGCGGAATAATTGGAGATATTGCAAAAAAATCTTTTAAAGTTTTTCCATCTGCTCAGAGTGATACCAGAGTTGTTTTTCAGATTATTGATGAGTATGTACAAGCAATTAAGAAGACTAGATATGAAAAGAATTGCTGGTTTATTCTTCTCAGACATTTAATTTCTAAAGATGAACTCTCCAAATACATTTACTAAGAGTATCATCTTTCTGATGTGAGATTCAATTAAGCTTAAATTGTAATTTGGCTAAAAAAAGAATGTAATAAGAAAGCAATGAAAAACATATCTATGGTTCCTTACTCTATCCTTTGCCTAGCCATTGTCATTGTGTTTGTGACATTTGTTTTTTTTGCCAGATGTCTCACCTAATGTGACCTAACATTAAAATCTTAGAGAGCATTCAAAAAATACATTGATGATTGAGAGAATGTATTTCCAATCTCATCATTTTATGGTGTATATGTACTTTATTGTATTATAATTGTAACAATTTCTGACTTTTCAAAGCAGTATAATTCCTTTCCAATCATTTACAAATTTGGCAAAGTACTCACAAAAATGTATTAAGTAAATAAGTTATAATTTAACAGTACAGTTTAGTCTACAGTTAGAGATTGGAGACTGACAAGCTTTGAAGTGGCCTCTCCTTTTATATATGAACCGAGCTTGGTTTCAATTAGTCAAAGGCTTGCATGTAACAAATATTCTTTTGAATATGAATGACTATTATATAACATATCTAAAATATTATAGTCTAAATTCAAAATTTAAGTGGAACTTTGCATAATCTCAATTAGAACAAAACTTTTTTATTTGATGAATTTCTGCAGAAAGATTTTTTGAAAATGGAGAAAAGATTTTAATCTAGGAAAGGCAGATAAATGTTATTTAACCTGAAAAGTAGATGTGAGATGTCAATATATTTTTTCTATGGGTTAGGTTGAAATCAGACTCAGTCGAAATCTTACACTATGAAAATATTTAAACATTCGGTATATTCATAGATTTAAGATATTTAAATGTAAATGTTGGATATCATTTACATGAAAAGCAAAGTGCAAATATGACAAATTTGCTTGGAAATTGTTCTAGCTCTAATTGAAGAAGCAGAAGATTACAGACTGATAATCTTAAAGGCCCTCTGGATGATCATCTGTCTCTGTCTGTCTGTCTGTCTGTCTGCCTCAGAACTTTAGGGATATTTTGTAATTTGACAACCTACTGTTATGAACTATCTATTCTGCTATTCAACTTTCATATCGTTTGCTTAAATATTATATTTATGAATAAAGCATTTAAATTAAAGGTTCAGGTAGAGCCAGTACTTTTGCTGTAACTTGCAAAATGCATAAATTGCTCAACTGAGTAGTATCCTAATCTTTATTTATCATTATTCTTTGATAAAGTACATGTCATTTAAAAATATAGTATAACTAAGGTCAAGGAAATCTATTTATTTTTTGTGAATTTTCAACATCAATGGATTGATAGAAAAAGTCTTATCTGAAAAAAAATCTTATCTTTTGAAATAAAAGAGGAAATTCTGCTTCATTTCAAAAGTGTAAAAAGTAGTTGTAACAAAGAAAAATGAAATTCATATTTTCTCTTTTATTTTGTAACTAGATTTTTTTTATTTCTTTTTCAGTCTATAATCAATTTTTAATTCATTTTTGTTACAGTTTTATCACTGGTTGAATGGAATTTTTCGCAGTTTGTTTGCCCTCTTAATTCTGAATTAAGACCAATTGATGGTTCTTATCCGGATCCTGAGTATTGTGGTACTTACTATCATTGTATTAATGGTACAGCCCATCCTCAACAATGTCCTCCTGGACTCTTCTTCACGATCTCATTAACAAATTGTAAATATTCTATGTGTGTTGAGCCTGAGGAGGCGGATTGTCCTGGTGGAAATTCATCCATGATTGTTAAGTCAGATTACCCTTCAGAGTGTTCTATGGATGATGATACTCTAATTACACCTCAACAGTCTTGTTATCTAAAGAATGATGACTGTGAAGGAGGACAAAATGGAACATTTCCTAACCAAAATGACTGTAGGCAATACTATCATTGTTACAATGGAGTTGCTTGGCCACAGCAATGTCCATCTGGTTACTTCTTTAGTCCAACATTGAATGTTCGTGATTGTACAACTAGAATATGTGTTACTGCTGAAGAGTCTAAGTGTCCTATACCAGGAGGATGGTCCGAATGGTCTGAATGGAGCGGATGTGATCCAAATTGTGGTGATGGTTTAAAAACAAGAACAAGAAGTTGTTCAAATCCTCCACCATCCAATGGAGGAGCAGAATGTCCTGGTAATTCAGTAGATTTAGAATTGTGTTTAAACCCTCCTTGTAATCTTTATAAAAATCCTTCATTTATGGTATCTTTAACAAGAACAACACAAATTAGAAGAGGGAAACTTGAATGGCATAAAGTAAATTATGATAATGGAGATTTATTCAACACTGCAACAAATTCACTGAATATAACTAAAAATGGATTTTACTATCTATCATATACTGGAACAACATCAACAGCTTCATCAATAAGCTATTTAGCACAACTTAGAAATGTTGGTGTTGATAATATCCTCTATCAAGGAAAAAGTTATCACAGAGATACATTCAGTTCAGCTGGAATATATATATTTACACCTCTCAATCAACCTTATATTTCTCATGAATTAGAAACTCATACAGTAAGCAGTGAAAGAGGTTTCGAAACATCTTGGACAGGTTTTCATTACAATTCTGAAAATGTATTTTTTGTTGGTAGATATACAGATTTTTTCCAAAATGGACAACCAATTACATTTCAAAGGATTGTTACTTTAAGAGGTGCATCAATGAATACTCAAATGACTGAAATAATTGCATCATCAAAAGGATGGTATTTCATTAATTTTGGAAGTGGATTCTACAGTTTTAGAAAATGCTTAGTCAGCTTAACAATCAATGGTGAAACAATATCGAAAGAGAGAATGATAGTTAAAAGCAACTCTATTAGAGAACACAATCAAGCATCAAGAGGGATAATGCTCCATTTGGAGGAAAATGACAGATTATCTTTAAAATTGATAGAAGGATCTGTAAGATCAACATCATTGTATACTTATATATCAGGATTTAAACTCAATGCTACTGAACAACGTCCAGCATTTTATGCCTATAGAACAGAAAATTTACAAACAACTCAAAGGGTTAAAATTGCCTATCAACAAATTGTTTATGATACAAATTCTGGTTGGAATTCTATAGAAAATTCTTATAAAGTTTCCATTTCCGGTTTATATTATATTGATATATCTGTTGGAACATGGCCATTTTCACAATGCGTAGTATATATTATGGTAAATAATGAACAAAAATTAGGTATGCAAAGGCTAAGGAGTAGAGCAGCTACTGAGATTATGAGCAGAGGAGGATTATTAAAATTGGAACAGGGAGACAGTCTATCAATAGAAACCAGTCATAGTCTATATAGTGATAATTGGAAATTGACATCAATTGCTTTGTTTTATGTTTCATCTTAAAATATTAAATAAATTTAGTTTATCAAATTTAGAGGATACTGAACTCTTAAGAAATTTCTTATCACCTTTGAACATTGATATTTTTATTTCATAAGTTGATAATAATAGATTTTTATAATCTCTAACATTTTATCAATTCAAAGGTGAAGGTCAATTGTAGAAAAATTTAATTATAAAATTTGTTAACCAATATATGACTCAGCATATTTTACATAGCGCAAATTGAGGATAGGGCATAGAAAATAGAACATTAAATGTTTTCTTCATATCAAACCAGTTTTTCTTTTCAAACTTAATAAAGAAAGTAAAAAGAAGCTTTCTTTAAAACAGATGGATATTTAAATAATCAAATTTTATATTAACAATCACAGTACTCTCTTATTTAGGGTTTATAAGTAAGTAAGGGTCCAATAAGAACCAAAGTATGAGTGAGATAGCTAAAGGTGTAGGATTGATAGTGAGAGGAATATGAAGCCAGTTTTACAACTTGGTTCACAGAGGTTGTATCAAGTCTTTCTGACCACCTTTCCTAATTACACCCTGGTTTATATACATTCTCTCATCATGCACTACAGGCATTGAACCACAGGGATCTAATTCCTAGATAAGGCTCATCAGGACCACACACTTATTATGCAATAGTATTATAAGCAACTAGCTCAGTTATGTACTTGTTTATGCTGATCAATATCACATGTTTACTCTAATGATCTTATGATATAGTAACAAAAAAATATACAATTTTCAAAAGATGTAGTTTATAAGTGTACACGCATCATTAATTATTTAAAAATGAGATAGGCTGAGAGAAATATATGAAACTATAATTCTATGTCTATATACTGAAATTAGGTCAATAAAATAAATATAAACATCTATTAAACATACATGTTTTGTCATAAATAATAAATACTCAACTTGTTAATCATTCCTAGAAGAATTGAACCATTGATTATCAATATATTAGAAAACTGTTTATTAGTTGGAAAATTGTCCTTTGAAGAAATTGAAGAAAAAATAAATGTATATGACAAAAATATCTTTTAGTGCGATACTACTATTTGTACCACTAATCTCTGGATTTTATGAAGATTATGTAAATCTTCTTTCACCACACAGGTATGTTGATGTAAGTGGTTCAGTACACTTGGGAATGTATAAATTTGGCAATTTATTTGATGACACGTCCTTTAAATATAAGACTGATGCTAGTAGACAAAATATAAGTCAAATTAAAATATGGTTTCGAATTCAAAGTGGAGAACATTTTAAATTGCATATGTTACGTTTCCTGAAATTACGTAATGGACACGAAAAACTGAATTTTACATTAACATTTTTAGATGATACAGAAGATTATGTTTTAGAGCATAACTTTACAAATGGTTGGAATGAAATTGAATTTTCTAATGTAACATTTATAAAAAGAATCTACATAATTGTAAGCGAATCAGAATTTAATGATCTAGAAATTGGTGAATTTCAAATTCTTGGCTTTGATAAATATTTTCTATCATGTTATGAATGGTCTTATGAATCAAAACTTAAAGATTCCTCTGTCTTTTTATATGTAATTGATAATTGGATGTTATGGGTACAAGACATGTCAAATCTGTTTTCACTTTAATATCCACTTCTAAATTCTTTTTTCTGTTGTGATTATGTTCCAAATTCCATTTTGTCTTATTCTGGCCACACATCTTTTCTTCTTACTTCTCACACTGCACACCCAAATAGTACTTGATGGTGTTTTATGTTTAACAACAAAAGAATATCCATCATTAAGTAAAATATCATGTCCCTTTCTACTTCCTCCTTTTACAATCTCAAAATCACTTTTTGTGGATGATTCACAATATTCTTCAGCATTCTCTTCAACTTCCTCCAAAGAGTCTAGGTCCATTGATTGGCATTCTGAAAGAACATGATTTTCATCCTCCAATATTGATTCCTCAACTGCAGCCATCTTATTTCTTTCATGAATAAAGCTTTCTTCAGAATTTACTTTGAATTCATGAATTTCCAGATTAGTTAACTTCTTGAGCATGACAGTACATTTTCTTTTGTTACAAGGTTTGCAAATTGGTATGTTATGTGTTTCTATAAGAATATGTTAAAAAATAGAATTACATGAAAGCTGATTAAATAGTTACATACCTGTGCATTTCCTATGAATAAGATTCTTACAAAGGCTGCATTTCAAATATTTTTGCCTTCCATAAATTGTTGAATGACAAATGTGACATTTGAAAGCCATTTTATAATCTTCAATGAAATGTAGATGGTTATCTAAAAATATTTCCAGTTATCAATAAATCTCCTTTCCAAATATTCAAAATGGCTGAAATTTTATTTATGAAAAATATTCAGCTTTTTCACAATTGAAGATAATACATTACATCAAAATATCATGCATCAACAATCTCAATGATTAGATATAGATACTCACTTCTGTTGAAGCTTCCAAGAAGAGCTTTGTCCAAATTTATTCAGTAAATATAGCTTTAAAAATAGATTTATAGCTAAATCTTTTATTCAAAAATTCAAAAAAAAACAAGTATAAAAATAGGTACGTTCGCACCCAGGTATGTTCGCACCCCAACTCTTGATAAATAGATCAACTATGATGACTAATAGCCCTTGTTTGAGTCTGCTCTGCTATTGTTTTAGGGTTAGATTTGAGTTTCTAAACTATCTCTCTGTAGTATAGTCAATATTTGACCCTGATTAGTCCTTGGTATGTAAAAAGAAAAGTAGAGGGGAAAAAATATGATAGGAAATAATAAAAACAAAAAAAATCTGTTATCTAGCAGAAAATGAAACAAACAACAAATTTTTTAGAGTAGATGAAGTTTGTATTAAGTAAAACTGGCTCTTAAACACATTTAAGGGTGAACAAGTATTACTCAACGCCATGTTTGATGGCTCACCTTTTAGGTAGATCGCCACAAAACATTGGCAATTGACCACATTTGGCACTGTATGTTAGGTGTCCAGCTATATGTCCACCAGATGAAAAAAGAGTGCTGTTTGCACAATAATTATTATTATACTGTGTCAAAGTGAAAACTGTCAAGGTAAAGCGTTTTTTGCTCCCGTCCTCCAGGTGGTTGGTACATCCAAGAAAGATATCTACTTAATTAGAATACTAATAGATTTCAACTGAAGTGGTTGTCAATTCTTTTACAAATTCTACTCTAAGTTCGACATAATCAATTCCTTCTTTACATTTGAACAGTAAACGATTCCAACTTGAATCATCAATTTCTATTTCTGGACACATTACGAATAAATCATTGTTATCCAACAGATTTTTGGCATAAACAATGCTTTGATGTGATGTATTTATACCCGAAACAATTATGTAATAATAACTGCTGAAATTAATAGTTGACCTTGCTATTTCATAGGTATATTTCAGAATTGGATTAGAACATGGTTGGGGTTGGTCTGAAACAAATAGAAAGCTAATTGGTAAAAGTAAATTTAAAACAAAATACTGTTTAACATTAACTTTTCTTATGCAAATAAGGTATTGCCAAGAGGTCAACTTCGTGAATTATTTGAATTGCACTTGATATAATTGATAAAAACTTTGTGAATATGATACGATATTTTTGGCAAATTATTTGAGTTTCTATAAAAGAATATTCAAGAGATTTGTATTCATATACTTGACTTTTAAAATTCAATATTCCAACACTAGTTGTCGATATTGGATGAGTACGATAAACTGAAAATGAACGATGATCGTTCGTCATGAACTTTTCAATAAAATAGGTTAACTCACTGGTTAGGCACACTA
>CAJFCJ010000072.1:13516-69499 GCA_904063045.1 Dimorphilus gyrociliatus
GAATTGAATTGTGCCCCATCATAAACCAAATTTTTAGTCAGGTGCCACACATTCTCTGCATTATCTTTTGTTGGAAGATGATGTAATTTCTCCCCATTTTTTCTGAGATTTCTTCAATGACAGGGAGAATATCTTCTACAGCAAAGCAAGAGTAATTTTGAACATTTAATTTTTTGCTCACCCTCCAAACCTCAAACATCCCATCTGATGTTATTAGTCCCCAAACCATTACTCCACCTGTCGCCATATTTTTTGTTAGTCTAAGACGGAAAGAAAAGCTGTAAAAGAGAATATACCAACAGCCTTTAGAATAGCTATCTTAATTAAGAATTCGTCAAGTAGTTTTGTATTTTTTAATGATAAATTACGTAATGTTTGAAAATGATTCGTAAATCCTCTTTCAATATCATTTATCAATGAATTGTCAATGTGAAGAATTTTTAAATTTGTATTATATTTAAATAAATCTTTATGTAGAAATTTCAAATTTGAATGGGAAAGGTCAAGGTGAAATAGATACTTTAACGATTTGAATGTATCGGAAGGGATTATTTGTAAGTTGTTTTTATTCAATAATAGAATTTCAAGGTGAAAATTAAAGTTGAATGTTGAATTGTTCAATTTGAAAATGTTATTTAACGTTAAATTTAGATATTTCAAACTTTTGAATGGGAAATAAGTGGAAAATGAAGATAAATTTCTATTTTCAATTTGAATGTAAATTAAAGGTAAAGATGGATGATTCATTAGCAAATTCAAAATGAGATTTGCTTCAACATTTTGAATGAAGATACTCTTTAGATTTTTAAACTGATCTGAAGTTGCATTTGTTGTAGAATAACCATAAATGTTGCACTGGTAATAGCCAACAGGGCATAATAAATTGCAATATGACAACTCGTTAGAAGGTAAATGGGTATTTATTCCATTTTCCAACATTTTTCTACTGCTGATTGTTTTTCCCTTAATTGTTTCCTATATTCAGCTATATTTAAAGAAAACAACATAACCAAGAGGGACAAAATGTCTAGGAATGAAAAATGGCTGTCTAATCCAAGATATTATACCTTTACAATTAGCTGCAGGAAATTCATCATCTCCTTCTTGACAATCTTTTTGCAGATTGCAACAGTTAATTCTTGTTAGTAGTTGACCATTTTTGCAGAAGAACTGAAATCCATCTTGAATCACTAATTGTTCTATTAAATTTTCATAGATAAGATAGATAAGATAAGATGATAATCTATTTAAAAGTTGTAAACAACTAAACTGTTTGAACATTGTTCTTCGTCTGAATTGTCTATACAATCTTTCACAGTGTTACATTTGCTTGTTAGTGTATGTTACAAATAGTTTGTCTTCCGAACCGGATGTCTTTTGTTGCCATTCCATTGAATAAAGATTACAAATTCTATTGAATAGTTCAATATTACTGTATTGACTTTTCCTATTGATCATGACAGGTAAAATCCTGAAATTTTTGGTCACGTGATACAAAGTTGATGGGAAAACTGATGACGGTCTGTTAACGTAGTTATTTGAAGATGAATTGGTCTTCCAGACAAGTTGTCCAACTTTGAATTTTGCCAAAATGCATAAATTTTTTGGGCATAGGCCAACTGTCTGATTTCCTCTGTCTATTCTAAGCTTTCTAGCCTCTCTATCATTGTTATCAATATACTCGATATTTGAACATTCGTGTTTAAAATTGTAGTAAAGACAGTAAGGAGTCGCAATATTCTCCTTTTCCCGATGTATTAATGTATGATTGAAGCCCAATTCCCAATAGAAAAAGGCTATGAAAAAAAGACACTTGTTGTTTTAATACAAGTTGTAATTAAAGAACTATTGGCACAGACATTGAGATTCATCCTTATAGCATCTTATGCAAAGAGGTGTATAGTCTCTAGTCGAAGAAATGCAATTATATTTGCAATTCTTTCTAAAACCATCGCATTGAATTTCCAATAAAACGCTTATTCTTTCGACTGAGAAACAAACAAACAAAACTAGGTTAGATTAGTTTAAACCTTCAATTTGATGACAAAAAGAACGAACCGGAAATGGGACAGGAAAACGCTTCAGCTTTATAAACACTAAAGGTCATTTCATAACAAATTGTCATTATGTCGTGTTCTTTAATTGTTTGCAGGGAAAAGAAAATGCTATAAGTTGAAAATTCATCAACTGTCTGGACTTGTCCTTCGCAATAGTCATTTGTACAGATTTTATAGTTTTCATTCAATATAAGCTTCTAGTATTCCCAATCAGGCTAATTGTTTGGTAAGTAAGTTACTAATTAAAAATAAAACACCAGTGATAAATATTGCATCATAGATACCATACAACCAAAGAAACAATCAATTAGTCTAATTGGAAGGAGAAGAAAAAGAAAATGATGATAAAGTATCCACATCATTTTCCCAAACTATTGCCTTCTTGTTTTCTGTTCAAGAAGAAATGAGTGAGAAGCGAATGTCAGTGATTTACAACTGAACTTATCATTAACCTTTATGATATATCCATTTATGTTGACGACTAAAACAAATCGTTTAATTGTAAAGTGTTTGTTAAGCATCTAAAATATCACATATAACGTGTTATGACAATCTACTCTTGTGAATATGCACCCAATAGGCCTATAATTTAAAATAAAATATAATTTTATTGTAGGGCGTCAACTGTAATTAGACAAAGTAACATCAATTTTTCTTCAAAAATAAATCACTCAGAGTGCAAACTCTTATCTCCATATTCCCCTCCATTGTCCATATTAAGGCAAAAGCGCATCGCTAGAACAGATGTCACTATAGTAGTTATATTTTCTTTGTTCTTCAAAAGTCAAAGTTTGCTTTGAGAATATACTGTTCAAGCAGACAAAATTTATAATAGGATTATCCTGTTTGAACACTGAAATATTCAAGTTGGGGTGCGAACATACCCAGGTACATTTACACCCTATTTTTGGACTTGTTTTTTTATTGAATTTTTGAATAAATGATTTGGCTCTTAATCTATAAGTATGTATCTAAAAAGATTAAATATTATATTAATGAACAATAAAGATTGACAAATGATATTTATGCTGGAGAGTAGATATGGGATGTTTGCATTAATAAATCAATTGATGTCAATTTGTTCAACCTGAAATCATCCCACAAATCAAAATTTTCTTTTGGATGTCAATGTACATTTTCTTTTATTGTTTGTAAGTACTTTCCTCTGACAGTAATTTCTCATAATTGCAATCAATTAAGACTCTTCTTTTAGCTCATCAACCAGCATGTAAAAATACCCCTTAGCAGGTAGCTTACTGTTCATTCTTTGATATACTTCATAAACATTATTGGTCCTTATAGACAAACCAAAAACTGACCAATTATTTGGTTTCCATAATTTATTTTTGATCCAGTTTGTTTGGAAGTATTGCAGCTGGTCCAAAAATATATTTTTTTCAAAAAGTTCTGCATTTATACTGTTAAATGTTGGTTCAATAATATGTGCTGGCAATTACATGGCCAAGAGCCTATTGAATCATATAAGTTATTCAATACCTAAAGTTCTATATATTTGAATGTAACTGACTTATATTTTCCTATACACTGCTTGTGTGAAATGAAATACACAACCTTGAAATTCAGTGAGGGGATATACTTTTGATAATGCTTTCCATAGTCCTTTTTCAAAATCCATTGTAATTCTATTTGGGTGAAAATCATTGATAAGATTCTTCATATGATACAAAGAAGCAACTTTACTTATCATCACTTTTGAACAGATAATATGAAATATTGACAAGTTGATAAAATGGTTCTTTTACAATCTTGAAACTACCATCATAGTACCAACAGTTGGATTTTGATAATAAATTCAGCTGATGGTTTGTTGCAAAGATTAAAATTCTTTCTCCATTTTCACAAATATCTTTCAGCAAAAATTCATCAGCCAAAAATGTTTCATCTAAATTGAAATTATACACTTTAGGTTCCACTGGCCTAAACTTTTGTCTATTTGAGGTTGCCATTCTCTTTAAGTAGTTGATATCAGGAAGACAAGTAGTATTGGTTTCATAAAATAGAAGAACTTTTTCAGCAATGCTTCTTCCAGATGTTTGATTATCACTTCTGCAAACAATTTTCAAATCTGTTTTCACTTTAAAATCCACTTCTAAATTCTTTTTTCTGTTGTGATTATGTTCCAAATTGCCTTTGAGAAATAAATTTCCATTTTGTCTTATTCTGGCCACACATCTTTTCTTCTTACTTCTCACACTGCACACCCAAATAGTACTTGATAGTGTTTTATGTTTAACAAGAAAAGAATATGCATCATTCAGTAAAATGTCATGTCCCTTTCTACTTCCTCCTTTTACAATCTCAAAATCATTTTTTGTGGATGATTCACAATATTCTTCAGCATTCTCCTCAACTTCCTCCAAAGAGTCTAGGTCCATTGATTGGCATTCTGAAAGAACATGATTTTCATCCTCCAATATTGATTCTTTAATTGCAGCAGTCCCATTTCTTTCATCAATTAAGCTTTCTTCAGAATTTACTTTGAATTTCCAGATTGGTTAACTTCTTCAGCATGACAGTACATTTTCTTTTGTTACAAGGTTTGCAAATTGGTATGTTAGCTGTTTCTATATGAATGTGTTAAAAAATATAATTACATGAAAGCTGATTAAAGAGTTACATACCTGTGCATTTCCTATGAATAAGGTTCTTACAAAGGCTGCATTTCAAATATTTTTACCTTTCATAAATTGTTGAATGACAATAATGACATTTGACAGCCATTTTATAATATCCAATCAAATGTAGATAGTTATCTAACAAAATTTCCAGTTATCAATAAATCTCCTTTCCAAATATTCAAAATGGCTGAAATTTTATTTATGCAATATATTGACCTTATTCACAATTGAAGATAATACATTATATCAAAATATCATGTATCAACAATCTCAATGATAGGATATAGATACTTACTTCTGTTAAATCTTCCAAGAAGCACTTTGTTCAAATTTATTCAGGAAATATAACTTTACCTTTGCAAGCATAAATATTCCAAGTGAAAGTTTATTTAATAAAACTACCACTATTAAAATGGCTGCTATTTCACTTTCAACAACATTTTCTTTTAAAGTAGTAATTAATATTGTTGGGATATGTATTCTATTTAATATCTGCATTCTATCTAATCAATATATTAACAAATATATCATGAAGGAAAAGAAGGAAAACAGGATGTCAATGTACATGTTTATTCAAAAATTCAAAAATAAAATAAATAGAAAAATAGCATCCAAACAATCCTCAGTAGGTTCACACCCTGGTACTTTCCTACCTGACCCCATAAAATAAATAAAAAATAGGGCGTGAACATACCCAGGTAACCCCAAAATATTCATTATTAATTGGGAAATTTACACTCACAAAACAAAAACAAAAGGCATGTTTAGTTAATTAACAATTAGTCATATATTTGTTGTTTCATAGTAGCAAATTTTCATATTTTCTTCAGTTTTACCAAAACCTTTTATGTAAACGGCCTGACAATAATCTTGGCCACAAATACAAGAATAACTACAATGATCGTCATCATTTCCACCAATCAGCTCACAGCTGATATACTCTCCTTGAAAGTTTGCTTCTAATTCAATATTGGCGGGAATATAGGCTAAAACTCCAGAAGTTACTAAACCATTTTGAACATTAATACACTTTTGCAGATTTTCACCTTTGATGATGATATGGAAATTTTTGAATGGAGAATCAACAGAAGGCCAAGGAATTCTTAAATAGAATATTTGACCAATAGCAATATTCACACACGTTCCAGCGCTTTCCTCATCAATGATATTCTTTATTTTGTCCCTATTTGAACTTTTTTCATCATTAAAAATTGGTGCATTTGTGCAGGAATGCCTCAAGAGAGTTTGAGGATTATCTTCAGAGTTGTATTTGCAAGTGGAGGCTGTAGAAGTAAATGTGGAACATACTCTTTCTCTATTATTAGGTATATACATAATCATGTCACAATTTATTTCATTATCACACAGATCTTTACATTCCCTAATACTATTTACAACATGTTCGTCATCTGCTCCATACTTCCTTTTAAAACAAGTTAGGGATTTCTGTGCGAGCCTATGATAAGTAGATTGCTGATTAGATTAACTATAGCAGTAGGCTTCAATACGATTTTTGACAAAATGCATGCAGTTGTGCTAAAATTGTAGTTAAAACAGCTTTATTCTATTTGATCACTTTTATCAGAAAATTGATGAAGGCAGTTACCTAACAATAGCCTCATCTGCAAATTTATCATTCCCAATAAAAACTGTAAATACATCTGCAATCTGTTTAACTTGTAAATATTTTCTTTTGTAATAGAGATCTACTGTTTCTCATTTTTCATTTATTTCACACAGTCTTTTCAGTGGGACAAGAACATTCTTCATCAATGAGGGTGACAATGTTTAAAGATACTAAGCAAATATTTACATATGATGTTGGTAAAATCTATGGATATGGGCATACAACTTGTAATGCATTTCATCAGATAGAGTTTAACTCTGTTACAATTCAAAATCTATCACCTTCTTTAGAATTCGATTTAATTGAATTTGATTGTTTTTATATGAGAAATAATAAGAGTAACAATTTAACAGAATTTGAAAACACTTGTAAGTTTTCATTTTCTTTTCTTATTGACTTTTTAATAATCATTTTCTCATGAAAATTCACATTTGTTAAAGAAATTCAAAATTATTCACATTTCTACACATCCAAATAAAATAGATTTTTTTTTTCTTTTAATCCATCTTCTGGCTAGCTTTATATTCAAAACACTAAATTTTTTTAACACTTCATAGCCAATATACTTTGGCATATTATTCAACTTTTTCAACTGTTTCAAGTTGCCCCAGACAGAAAATGTTATACACTTAAAAATGATAATATGATAGCATAAAATCCAGAAATACTCCTCATATTTCAGCTTACAAGTGATCCACACAGGGCTTGAATGGAGATTTGTATGAAGCTACTGGAGTATACATTATGAAGAGACTTTAGCCTGTCCCATCAGCATCTTCAAGTAGAAGTGTGAATTTTTGTTTTGGATCTGCAAAATCTTTATTTACAGAATAATACAGATTTTTTTTCTATTTCTTTTAAATTTCAAACAGTTGTTTTTGCAAAGAAAGGGACGAGTTTTCCCTGACCCTCACAAATTGTATGTGTCCTTCATAGTAATATTTAATCTGTGTTGAGTAGAAGGTATCTTTCATTCATTACTTTGAAGAGGGTATATGCAGGATTAACCAAATCCTTCTCTTCATCATAATAATTATCAAAATAGTTTCATTTTAGTTCACTTTGAACAGACACAGCAAAAATAAATGGTCTATTAAACTTTAATATTACCTGAAATGTGGAAGAAGATGAACAGATGAACAATAGATGAATATATAATATGATTTTATTGAACTAAAATACTGAAAACAATCTGTCACTTTTCCATAATAATCCTAAGGATGAAAGTTGAGTGCTATTTGTCTTTCAGTTCAATAATATAATAATAGGAGAGCATGAATTGATTTCTAACATACTAACCTACTATCACTGATTTCAAGTTAAGTGGATTGAAAGGTAAGGTAGATATTTTGCAGTACAACTTTTATTTAATCCCTTAAACATATCCTGCTTACCCTCTCTCTCATCATCATCTTTCCAAGAGATAAGTAACCCGGGACCAATTGACAGAGATTGTCCACAAATGAATTGTTTTACCCTAACTGCTCAATGTACAAATGAGCTACTCTCTTTGTCTGCAAATGTATTAATTCCTTTGGCAAAGTATTCAGATATCTAGTTTATGTCTGATTAGCTCAATAACTCTTTTTTTTTTTTATTTTCAATGTTGCTGGCTGTTCTTGTGCATCCTTGCCTTTCACTAACAAGTCATTAATACAATGGCTATTGTAATTTGGTACTAGGACAAGGAAGACAAGAAAACCAATCAACAGAAGCTAAAGAAACTGAATTTTCCTGAAATATTGGACCTATAAATAATTTTATTGAAATTCTTAGCATAAAAACGTCTTTCGTTTTTGGAGAATTTTTCTTAATATAACACCAAAATCATAAATATCTTGTTGTTCACTTTTTGATGTTTTTACACAAAGATCTTTAGCAGAAAGGAAGTATATATCATTGATTTTCTAAACCAAAGAAAACCAATAAGGTTTTATTAATACAACTACAATGTTCTTACCTCATAAACTATTGAATTTATATTAAAAGAATATTTCAATGATAATTCTTTTTCATGAAGATACTTTATAGCCGAAATAATTTTTAAACTACATTTCAAATATTTGAAATTCTCATAGAACTCTTTACAAAAAATTGCTTCACTATTATTCTTCAGTTTCTCTTCATAATTAATATACAGAAAGTGTTTTTCACCACTTTTTACAAGATCTAATACTTTTAAATTTTAAATTTTAAAAATTCAAAGAATTTGACCAAAAAAAGAATAAAGAAAATTGGATTATATTTACAATTGTTACACCACATTTCACCAATGGTTCTCTTCCATTTAAGCTTATCATTTAGAATTTTATCTTTCTTCCTTTGATTTAACAAGATTATTTCATCAATTGAAAAAATTACCAAGTTTAATAGCACTTTTAAATATATAAATGTAGGAATTATTGCATCAACATCAGGTTTTTTCTCAAATACTTTAAAAATCATAAGAGGGCCTATTGAAAGATAAAAAAAAAACAGAAGAGTGTATTACGTAATGTGAAAGAAAACAAAACACCATAGTCAAAACCTAATATAGCTAAAGGAATTGATGTTAAGACATTAACAAGAATGATTGTACAGACTTTTGAATATAGTTTAAACAATTTGATATTCATTTTTGTGTCACTACTAGTTTCTCTTGATGAATATTTTACATAGAAAGCAATTTTAATGTACAAAAATGTAATTAGTATAGTTATTGTTGGATTAAAAATGCAATAATGAAAATAATCAGTGTGAATAATGTGAATGGTCTTTAAAGCATGAATTAATTGAATAAAATTCTCAATTCTAAAGAGACTATTTTGAATTGAGAGATATTTCAAATTGTTTAAAGAATTTATTGATATTGAATTTGAAATTGATTTTACACTGCAATTGTTAATTTTTAATATTTTTAAATATTTTATATTTTTAAAAATCATAAATGAAAATTGGTTAAAAAAAATATCCGACATTTTGACAATTGGTATTGAAATTACCAATTGTATAATTCGGTAATTGGCAATTTAATTCATCACTTCCCTGTATACAATTGATTTCTCCATTGCAAAGATTTTCAAGTTTAATATAAATTGTTTCATTCCAACATTTAAAATAACCTTTTGGTATAAAATTATCTGAAGAATGTATTAGGAACAAAATTTTTCATGGTTCTTATTGAGTACAGTTCATTTCCTACCACACTCAGTTTCATCATCTCCTAGGTAACATTGATGAATACCATCACAAATTTGTTCAATTGATATGCAAAAATCTTTTGAATGGCATAAATATTCACCAAAATTACATTTTGTTCTTACACATTTCCTATCTGGTTCATATAGATTTGTTATTGAAATCCCCATTGAGCTTACTCTATAGAAGCATTCAGTTAAATTGTTTGTATCATATCTATATATTTCATATTCTACATCACAATCTATTTTTCCATCATTCATCAAGAAATTTGGAACACACTGCTCATTACATTTAAATTGGGTGTTTTTGTTGCAATCTGAATGAAAAATATTTGATAGAGAATGATTAAATTGAAAATAGTTTATTGACTGATAATTTTTCAGTTATACCTTCTTTGAAATTGTTTGAAATTGAATTGACATTGTTACAAATTTCATCACTTGCATCCAAACAATTTCTCTCATTATTGCAAACATATTCTTCAGGAATACATTCATTATTATGGCATGTCCTAAAATTAGAATAATGATTGTTTGCTCATTTATTAAACTGGGTGTATATGATAGAAATCTATAGTGACCCAATTAGATTATTTATATTCTTACCTTTGTCCAATTCTGCATTTAACATATTCTGAAAAAGAAAAGGAAAAAAACTAAATGAAATTTATCTGTTTTTTTTTTGGCCTAATCCAGTCTGCCCCAGATTTTAGTGCTACCCCTAAATCTTTACTAGAAAAAGTTCTATTAATAGTACCACCACATTCTAATTCGTCAGATTTGTCATGACAATCAAATTTGAAATTACAAACTTTTACTAATGAAATATTTTGCTTTGATGTTAAACATTGAAAAAAATTGATTGAATTATTTCCTTCTTTTTGCTGTTCATCTTCATTTGAAAAACAATCATTGTTTCCATCAGATACATAAATTATGTTTATGTATATTTCATATTTTGAACAATAGAATGCATTTGGATGTATAATTGTATGTTTTGTTGATGTAAACTGGTTAATATATGTAAGTTCCTTTTTAAATGCTACATTTGTATTCAATATTTAGAGGAATTTAAATAGAATATTCCATATTTTGTTTTTACTTAAAGTCTTTTGGCAAGTTATAAATTTTTGCCACTTCCCTATACAGCTTTTCTTTGAATATAAAACATCTAAATATTGTGTGAAGTATATTTCTTTTATCTATTGGCAAATTGCCAATAAATATCAATAAAATATTTTTGATATAGAGATATTTACTGAAAGTTGAATTTTAAACAAAATACTTTCACAATTTAACCTAAAGATTTCAGAATTTTTTGAAAATTTTCCATTTATATTTTCAATACTCATTCTATGCTAAAAAAAAGACAAAAGAGTGAATCACTAATTGGAAAGTGGTGAAACTCTTTCCCAATTAGTACTTTATTATAAAATGGAGGAATACTAATTGTTCTGCCACCTGTTGTCACAAAAATAATTTGATTTCTCGTATACTCTTTTCTGTCCAAGACTGAAACAAATAAAAGAAAAGGTTATTATTCAATACTGAAATAAGAAAAATGGTTTTACTTTGAAAACCAAATGGATTGTTAGGTGAATATTTGTCAATGTTTGGCGCTTTGACAGATGATAAGAATAGACTGACAAATAATGAATTTAATGTTGAATAATCAGAGTATGTTAAATTCCTTTTTTTACAAAACTCTTTCATCTCTGATATTAATGCTACTCTATTATATTCAAAAGTATAATAGCAGACATCATAGATGAGTAGAGCAGACTTTGTTGGGCAATCTGTTAGTAAAAAAAACAACAGAATATTTTTGATTAACTAAACAATAGAATTAAAAATATTTCAGTTCTTACTTTCAATAATATTCTCATAGGAACATTCTAATGAATATGGCAGCCATTTTATGAATGTTCTTTTAATGGTTTACAAGATTTTATTAATATATTTTATAAAAAGAAAAACTCTTTACTTTCTATTTTTAAAAATACAATGTGAAAGTGATGAATTTTTACATAGTATTGTTTCAAAACTTTCAACATTGTCTATTTCATATTGTTCATGTACAGGTAAGAATTCATCTATTCTTGATTCTTCAACTATTTTCCCATAATTGAAACCAAAATATTTACAAATAACACCAATTTCAAAATATTCAATATATTTAAGAACATGCCAGGAATTTATGTATAAAATTTGAAAAACACCTGCCAATTTCTGATATTTTTTATCAATTTCATAAATTGCAGTTGATTCTTTCAAATTATAAAATTGATATTCTATAATTAGAGATAAAGAAGAAATGTTTTACAAGATTTTCCTGTTAAGCTATGGCTTCAAAAAGTTGGATAATTGGATTATTACTATTTTTTCCCTGTTTAGTATAACAGTAAATTTTAGCTTCATATATTTTTTTTGAAGTTGTCCATCTCATACTACAACTTTTATAACCTGATTTACAATTTCCAATTGTCAATTTCTAGAGAAAAAAAATATATATTTATTTTCTTGATTTAAAAATTTAAAAAAGTTCAAAAAAAAAAATATTTTGTATTTCTTTTTACATGTCCTTCTCTTCGTTCTGTTATAAAAGAACAATTCAATGAATTGGCATTCATTGAAAAAAAGTGACAGACACTTTTACATAACTTTAAAGGAAAGGAATTTTTTTTAAAATGTGGTGTAACTAGACCATAGTTTTTTGATTCAAAAAATATTTCATATTCTTTTCCAAACATGGTGAATAGTTGAAAAGATGAATAATTGTTCATATCATGTCTCATAGGAGTGAGATCTGGGGAGAGGGTGATAGCAAAGAATAAGCAAAAGAAACCAACTATTAATTCAAATCTCATACCATTTAAATAACGAATAGAACAATGAATTCGTTTGGAGAAACTCCTACTGCCATTTAAAATGTTCATTTTCTCATCAAAATGGATTTTTTTATTGATTTTTTCAGATAAATTTCTTGATATCAGAAATTCACTTTTTGCACAAAATTTTTTTGTTTTAGCAACATTTCCATAAATTTGAAAATTGGTTACATTTGCTCTAAAATATAATTCAATTTGTTTTATTTTCTTATTGAAATTTGCAAAAATATCTGAAAAGCAAAGAGAAATTTGTATATCTTCTCTTTTACACATCAATACCTACATGGAACATGTTTTTTGAAACATTTTAAACTGATTCCATTAATTATTTCATTTTCATTTCCAGGTTGACTTTTAAAAGTTAAAGTTTCAAAAAAAATAAATCTTTTGTATTTTATTTCACTGGAAACAAAACTTACAAATAACAAGTCTTAAAACAGTTTGAAAATATATAATATTTATAATTATTTTCCCATTTGGAATATTTGCCAAGGATAGACAAGAGAAAAGAGATTATCATAGCCAATTGCAGAACAAATTTGAATCAATATATTAATAGGCAGTTTTTTGAATTGAATATGAAATGTATGTAATGGAATTTTCTTTATTCTCATCTTTAATACTCCTATATCATATTTATCTTCCACTCTATATGTATGGAAGAATAGTTGAACATCTCTCAAACTTTGTATTCCAGGTACTGCAAAAAGATTTTATTGTTGATATTTAATGTGCAAAAGATATAACTACTTTTAAACTCATTTTCACAAGCTGTTGTCACAACTCTAATTCTGTTTGTTTGAGGATAATTTAAAATAAAACAATCCATAATGTTTGTATTAAAATCACTGCAAGGTTGAATTATAGGAAAATATTTCTAAAAATAGAAAAAGTATCTTTAAAGTAGAATTATTGATTATTTTGGTTGTTTTTTGGAAGATAAGAAACTTTTGATGTAATTATATTTGATTTACAAGTAGAGTTTATTGGTATTTGTTTATTTATATTCCAACAAATAAATAAACAACATTTATCAATTTCCAATAATCTACTAAAAGCTAAAGGTAATTTTCCATGAGATTTAGTTTCAATGATATATTTCCACTTTTTTAAATCATCTCAAATTTGGTTGTAATGTTTGAATCAGTTGCATAAGAAATGGAATGAAAATTGTCATATCCCATATTTCCATAAATTATTGATGGAAGTTGTCTTTGTTCATATTCAAAATGGAGAGAGAACATTTTGTTCTTAAACAAAATCTTTAAATATCCTTCAACATAATGTTCATTTTCATTAATAATATCCAAAAAATAATTCTTCTCATCTTCAAATATTTCCGCTTTAATTAAATGACAAAACAATAGAAATATTATTGAAATCATATTTTTGGTGTAAAATTCTCTTCTGAATTGAGAAAAATTTTCATTTTGAATTTTTTTTATTAATTTACTTAAATTTCAAATTAATTTTCCAAAGTGTACATTTATAGATTTAAAATTTTTCAAATTGTATTATGTTTCAATTACGATTTTAAAAATTCAAATGAACAGTCGAGTCATCTCAATGTGAGATGATCGCAGACGTCAACCAATCCGAAGTGCAATGGAAAGGCCTCAGTCTGAGGAAGCTACCTTGTTGATTGTAGCAATTCCTTCTGCAAGGTAAGTATGCTTTCCACTGCCTTACACCATACTTCTATACTTCAAAATTAAAAGTTTAACAAAGTTTTTCCATCAAACATTTGGACTAAAGCTTCTATTTCTATGATATAAGCCTATATTAAATTTACCTAGTCAATCAATTTACATTCATAAGGATCCTGCTTTCGCCATCTTATTACAAAAGTATGATTTTTTTATCTATAGATGGCGCAACAGTAGAATTAACAGAAGAGTGTATTTTGTGATATTTTCCTTCTTTCAATAGCTGAACACTGTTCATGAGAATTACGTTTTGAATTGGCTTTTTCTGTTTAGATTCACATAAAGGTAAGGTGTCATATAGTATATAACAGTATGCTTTCACATTGACCTTCACCTAATAACTGACTGAATTTGCCATATTTTCTTATTATAGATATAACTATTAGACTGTAAAAATCTCGAAACTACTGTAGATGGAGCCACCAATAGTTTACTGTTCATTCTTCTCTATCGAACATAGAGATATTTCTATATTTTTGTAGGGTTTTTTCTAACTAATTGTTAATATGCAACTTGTGTAAAATCTGGAGAAGTTGATTGCCTTAGAGGAAATGCTCACTTGTCACCGGAGATGATTATTATCGGGAATGTCCTAAAGATGGCAGCACTAGTAGAAATTGTAATAAAAAAGGTATTTATATAAGATTGCTGAATTAAAGCAGCTTCTGTTCCAGAAGCGTCTAAGTGTGGAAAAGAATTCAAAGAATGAAATTGCAGATATCTACTATATGGAAGAAAATACTATTCAAATAGCAACATTCCTATTGATCTATCAAAATTTAATTCTTCCATCACAATAAATAAAAAAGTTCTATAAGATTATGCACAGTTCCCAAATAATATAAAAGTCACATGATCCTATTTAAAAAAAACATCCAAAGGAAAGGAAAAAGATTGCAATTATCAAGAGATCTGAGCGAAAGTTTGCCGACTCTTTCTAACAATTATACAGCGTATACATTAACCCAATCACGTGACTATTTTTTATAACGCAACAAATAGAAAGACATATAGCGCTGACACGCCTCATCTGCCAAATTAAGATGATAAAGAAAGTTAAAGAGGATGACAGTAAAGTTTGAATTTAGTTTGTATTTATTAAGAAAACATGCAGAATCAATCAATTTGCCTTATCTTTCATGCAATAATTTTGCAAATTTTAATGACCTTGACATTTACAATGCACTCCCTTCTTTTCCATATTAATATATTCAATTATATTTGTTTTCCTTATATTTAAAACTATACCATCATCTTTTTTAAAAAACAGAATATTAATTAGGTCATAAATTATTAATTTTAAGTTAAATATTGTTCTCTTTTAAAAATTTAATATCTTACCTAAGTACACTTTCAGGTTGGTAACATTCTCTGGAAAATATCCAATGAGCGGGTTTGTACTTTGTTGTATTGTAATTGTAGGGGTTTCTAATTCATCAAAATCGAAATCTTCCTCTCCAATCATTTACCAATGTGCCAAAGTACTCAAACAAATAGAACCTTTCAACTTTGTCCACAATAAATGAAATTTTACCAACAAAACACCAGTATTTCATTCAAAGAATATTTTATCGAGTAAATGAGTTTCTAGTTCTAAACAACCAAGTTTAAGCAACCAGCAGACAGTTAAAGAACTGAACTGTCTACTGTTAAATTTGTAGGGTTTATATACTTTTCCAACAGTTGACAGTTCACAGATAAAAATATTGACACAAACAAATGTAACAATTTGGATAAAGGAAAAGTTGAAATATACTTCCATATTTGTTACTTTTTCTTTATCTTGGAGAACTGCTGCTCCCTATTTTTAGTAGGTTGGAAAGTTGCATAAGATGTAACAATTTTGGTCAGAGTTGGATCGATTCAAAAACACAAAAATAGACAAAGGTCAACTTTACTGCTGTTCTAATATACCACAAATTATTATTAATAAATTGTTTGTGTAAAATAATTTTCTAAAGTTTCATATCAAACTTTCAACAGAACCTGAGTATTTTCCAAATAAGATGTGCAATGGATATTCTCAGCTTCTATCTCTAAGCAATAAGCCAGAAGACTAAGCAAGAGTTTTCGAACTTTCCAAACAGTTGAATTTGCCTTTAATCGGTTCTATTCATCTGTTAATTTCATAGGGTTTTTATACTCTTTTAGAGGACCATACAGACATTTCTTTTGCGAAAGAGGCAATTAAAGAGGCCTATAAAACACGATAAAATCGTTGATAGAGGTCATAATCAATGAATTCTTCATGGAGAAATGGATGCAATTGAACGAACAACACGTAAATAATAGAGGTGTTCAAGTGGTCTTTTTGAATTTACATGAATCCATTCAAATAGATATTGGTGCACGAATTTGTCACGTGACTTATAATTGATGATCTATGTATATTCTAGAAGAGTAAAAATGATAGAATTAAAATATATAGATATAGCATTAAATCATTCAAGAAAGCATTGTATGTAATAATAGCCATCTTAATTAATTGAAAAAACTTGAACGTTCAAAATTAATTCAATTACTATAAATAAAAATAGTTTTGTAATGAAAACCTTAAACTTGATATATGATTTCGCAATATTTTTGAAACGACGATAGGCCTATGCAAAAATAAAAACATTAAACAATACTTAAGATTATAGATTTGTATTATAAACAAAAGAAAGTCTATTATAAAATTTCTTCCCATCATGAAAAAAATCTGCAAATTTTGTGATTTTATCATACAATATCCAATAAAACTTAAATCGAAATTATCCAAAGAGGGAGGATTAATTTTTTCTAGTCACATCTTTGGTGTTATTACTCAATGATGACTCTAGTAAACATAATGCCTATTGTTCAACAATCTGCCAACATTTCATATTACAAACCACTGAAAATGGCTGCCCTATACATAAATATGATAAAGAGGTTTGTTTGTTTGTCATATTTAAAATTTTTCAAATATAGAAAGCATGAATAATGCCATATTTTAAAAAATTGTGATTTTGGTGATGATAAATTCAAAAATAGCGAAATTTCTGGCAAGGAACATTTTATAAGAGAATTCAATGCGGAGAAAACGCCGAGACACGCTTCGACTGTCAGGCTATCAATGAGTTAAATAGTTGTAGTATATCAAAATGTTTGCTTATTTGCCTCTTATAGGAAGAATATACAACTAACTATGGAGGCTAAAACGTTTTTTTACATTTGTTTGTACCAGTTTTTATTTTTATAACTATTCACGCCTTTTCTACATATAGAGAGTGTAAATACAAAATATGTGATAGTGAAAAAATTTGTTTTGATGAAAGTGATGAAATTTGTCTTCAAAGGGACAGGCGAGTGGGATAGTAGGAGATTTTAATCCTAATCCAAATCTAATAGGATTTGATAAGACTTATCTTTTGGTTTTTTGGAATTTTTGGTGTATTTGAAAATCTCTTGTTATTTCTTGTAAGTGTTGACGCATTGTTTGTTTTTACACTCTCTATATGTATATATATAGCAACATTTTCACTGGTATGATCATCTGTTTGTACTCTACTTATAACCTTGGAGAGACACCAAGCCGTTGTTTATCCATTGAACAAATCAATTTTTCAAAATACGTCACAAATCTATCCAATCTATTCTTCTCTAAAAATGAAATAATAAAAACTGTTAAGAGTGTGACAACTGCAAAAATGATGACTCATTCGCGTAATTTTTCATTCAATGGACAATTTTCAAAAAATTCCCTTTTTATGCAAGTAATATAATGAATATTTGCTACTATAAATCTATAAAACCCTCCTTTGTATTTCTTTACAAGCTTCCTATACAGAAATATATTTTAAACATTGGCGAAATTTATGATAAAACGGAACTCAATGAAAAAATGGACATCTCTTCATTAGGTACATTTGTAAAGAAGCTACTGCAAAGGAGACATCAAACATTAGGCCTATTCAATACATTAATTAAATTATTAAGCATTTCCGTGCTTGTACATTGATTTCTTAACTTTTTCTTATCTTCTTCTTTGGCATGTTTCCAGTCCATCTTCTCTTTTATGGGAATGGGGTTTTTTTCCAGGATAGAATTGATCTTCCAATTGATTGACACTTGCTGGGCATTTGTTGTTCTTATTCCTTACACTACATGTCCAAAATGTTTTTGTTGACCTTTTCATCTTTATTGTAAACATATAACCATCATAGGCCAATAGGTCTTTACCTTTTTTACTCATTCCTTTCAGAATTTTGAAAGTTGGCTCCATATCTACTCTTTTTGATGTTGGAGAATTTATGAAAGAAGTTTCCATCAAATTATTTGAATCCTGTGAATGATTTTCTGTTGTGATTTCAATGTTACACCCAATCATTAGATCTGTGCTGTTGTTTTCAACAATAACATCATTATCATCAACATCTGTTCTCATATTTCTATCACTTTCTTTTTCATTTTCATAAATATCTGGACCATTACCAACAACATCATTCATAGTATTTTGAACTTCATATGTCATCTCTACTTCCTTTTCCACTTCAGAGTTCACTGTTTTGATTTGACTAGTAGACAGCTGTTGTAAGGTGACCAAACATGTTCTCTTAGAAATATCTTCACAAATATTGCAAAGAAAGAGATGATTTTCTGTTAATACAATCATTTAAAAAAATTATATATGCTATAAAATTGAATTTAACCTACTTTTCATGCATTTCTTGTGAATTATTACCCAATGGTGACATAGTTGACACTTTGCTTTATGCTGTCTTCCAACCATTTTCTCCTTACAATTGTAGCAATATGCCATTATCTATCAGTAAAAAGAGAGAGTTACCCCAAAATCGCTGCTCAAATATTTTAAAAGAGATTTTACTAATTAAAGTTTTACCTTAAACTGATTCAATTTAAAAGAATTATCAAGAGATATTCTGGTGTATTGAATTTTTTTGATATTGTGTTGTACTTGTGTAATATCCTTTTCAGATAATATTTGAATCAAACTCTCCTTTGTATGGAACAAAAACAGGAAATCATAAACAGGAAATAGTTCCTCAACAAAATGGAGAACCTGACATTGCATAATTTTTATTATCACTACAATGTACATACATTATTAATTTTAATTTCCATGGCCATTTTCCCCTATAGACTTTTTCCACTGTGGACATTTCTCCTGTGGATATTTTCTCTTGTGGACGTTTTCTCCATAAACCGTTAAATCAGTGGGTGTGCAAATGTTGAGTGTAATATCTGTGTTATTTATATTCCCTAATCCTAAAGTGGAACCCCTCTAGCTATATATCCATCCAAATTACCAAACTAACCCTTCCATAAAAAGTTATCTGGGTAGGCTATATTTGTAAACAGGTACATTCACACCTGTCCCCAAGTTAAATATTTGTCTTTTAAAAGCCTGCATATGAAAATGCAAGAACATTTGGCCAAATATATATCTTGATTAGTCATGCTGAAGGTTTGTTTTTAATTATCAGTTTTCTTCTTCAGCTCATGTAACTATAAATGTCAATGATGTCAACAACTGTGCAGTAATTAACCATTAAATGTTATATGATAAAATGTTCTTAAATTCAAGTATGTACCTTATTTTACATTTTGTTTTTTGTATTGATTGTATGTAATTAAAACTTATGTCAAAATGTAAAAAAATGGGCCTGAATGTCCACAAATGAGCCAAAATGTCCTATGGTGGACCTGAATATCCTGGGCTGAAATGTTCTGGTTTTAATTCAAAGTCAGTTGCTTCAACACATAATTCAAGAGATCCTATAGAATGCACTATCAATATAAAATACCATTGTTTTATTATATATAACATTGTCTAAGTTTATACATATTGAGAATTATTACAGTAGTGATGCTTCTACTTGATCCACTCAAGAAAAATGTTTGAGTTTAAATAATTTATTCAAAAATAGATGACTGAGCAAACTAGGTATAAGACAGTTCAGCAGTAGGGTAGATAACAGTTTGCAATAGCGCTTATCCCAATGATGTTTGGATGATCTTCTCAAGTTAAGAGTTAAAGAACCAACAAGGGTTATATATATCTTTTGTGGGAGTCACTGACTAATATTGCTTCAATTTCTTCAGCTGAGAAAATTATTGCCTTTTCCACTATTTTAGCTGATACTACCTTAACTCCACTTTCATTATTGCTGTTGTTCAGTTCAAGTCCACATTCAATTAATCTTTCATTTTTGTTATCTTTGTTTTCCCATTTAAACTCAATTTCAATTAAAAAACTCAGAATCTTTAATTGATTGTCTTTGCTGTTGCACCTGGAAGAAGTAAGTAATCTGATGGTTGGATAAATTCAAGGGTAAAAGTAGCAAAAGCAAATATTGTAAACAAGAATTTTGTTTGTTAACTTGTTGCTGATGTATACCTGTTGCATTCTTCTTTGAGGGTGATGATCATATCTGAATGGTGGAGACTAGAGTCATCCTTCATTTCCAATGTTACAACAGATGCCTTGGATTGACACCTTGTTGGCCTATCTGGGCCATAACTCAGGAAGGGAAGCAATATTGGATTGGATCCTGTTCACCTATGACCAAACTTTCTTCTATGCTTTCCAATAAGAAGAACAGGATTCTGTCACTCTTTATAACCAGTCCCCGGGTCATGCATACTCACAGTAAGGGTATTGGAAACTATTGAGGTTTGCTTGGCAGTGTAGCATTTAGCATGCTCATTCAAGACTTTACTTTTACAGGATATAAAATGATATCAACTACTTACAGAAATGCTGAGGAAAATCTTGATTCTGTTCCATCCTTTGACTTGGTATCTCGACTGAAGTGAATTTTAGCTCTCATATGGGGTGATTATGAGGCAAGTACTTATGTTGGGTAAGATTCTTGATATAGTAGACAGTTTTCTTTGAGAGTTTGTTCTGCAAAATTTGCAAGAAATTGTAAAAATAAACAGATAAAATTTAGGATAAAATTATCCAGAGATATGGGAACATATACTATCTTCAGACATTATAAGCTTTTCAACATTACACATTTGTCTCTGAGAGTTATGTCTGTTTCATTCTTTGAAAGAACATCAATGCAGTCTGTGTAACCTCTATGAACAGCCCATTAAATGGCCATTTGGTTAGTTTTACTGTCTTAAACATCAACTGTAACAGCCTTTTAACCTCTGGCTTTGAGTAAACTTTCCAATTTTGTTGCTTTGCCATCCCTGTGTTCCCTCTGTAGGAAAACAACAAGGTATTGTGTAAAAGTTTCTGGCAACAAATATAAAGCCATTCAAAAATTCTTTGTCCTGGAGATTGAAAAAATTAACACTAACGCCTATTGAGGACGAAACCATGGTAGATCTTGAAGGTAGGAAAAATTCAGAAAAAAATTTTTGGAAAATATTTTTGAAAAAATTTCTTCTGATGGAAACTGCTTTTAATGTTGATTTTGGTGTGTTTTTTCTTTGACTGCTTACCAAAAAGAATTGGGACACTATCAAAGTGATAATTCCATTTCTCTTTTTTGACTTTTGTCAAGAAGAAAACCTTTACTAACCCTAACACTATGCTATTTGATGAGAGCTAAATTTATATCTTTCTATTGATTATTGTAATTTTAAAATATTTACAAATACTAACAATATGTTTAAATATGGCAATGGTTATGTAAATGTTTGAACAAGTGATGAGTTCATTTAACCTCAACCTATGTTGCTGTAGGTTTGACCTTTGGGTTAGGTTAACACCCCTCTTCCCATTATTTGAACTCCCCTTTGTTTGCAGTCACTCTTAGAGAGATTGAGGGTGAAGAAACAAAACCAGCACCCTATTTGATCAGTTAAGGCCTAATAGCTGCAAGTGACATTCACAGCCTGATGGAACTATGGCTTCTTAGATGCTTGAGTAATAGCCTACAGCCAAATCCACTCTTTTTTTAAACCTACTCCCATTGGCCTGGACATTTTAAATAGGGAAGACCTAGCTGGTCCAAGTTCCTGTTTCAAATTTTAGCCAAACTGATTAGTAGACAGACACATAAAGTTGTCAGATCTCTAGAGGCAGTTTTAGATCTGAGGTCCAAATCCAATAATTGGCAGACCTTGATGCCAATTCTGACACAAACTGAGGGACAATCCCTCCCAGACTGCAATACAACTTCCAAATGATCTATATCAACTTATAGATGGGACAATTCTGAATGTGAACATATCACTGACAAAACACTATGCCGGGGTCAAGAAAAAACGTCCTTGGGAAAAAACGTCCCTGGGAAAAAACGTCTCAGGGTGGGAAAAAATGTCCTAGGTTTGGGAAAAAACGTCCTGGGGTAAATAAAGTGTTGTAGCCTGAACTATTGATAATTTTCCCTATACTGTTTGTTTCAATTATAAAATATAATAGTCATATTTTTACCAGTTTTCTCTAAATTATGTAATGTTATTAAAGGAGAAATGAATTATTTCATTGTGTTGCCTAGCAGTGAATGGTAGATTTTACATTTCTTATCATATTTTAAGGCTCATTTGTGTTTTTAAGCATTCATTCTCTTTTTATTGAATTGGTTTATGAAGCATTTCAAGATTATACAATTTTCCAAGAGCCTTTCTCTCTTGGTAAGTTATTATTTATAACTTTTGTATTGGCAGCCATATTTGATTTTTGAAAGTGAATATAGTTTTTACAGAAATTGAATAAGGGCACCTGTTTGTATTAACTATAGTAAAAGATTTTATGGTAGACAGAGAAAAATGAAATGCAGTAACTGCCAAGATTGTGTTCATGCCAAATGCATAAAAGGTCTGTCTTTCCATAAGTTTTAATGAAATTATTGACTCTTTTCATTTCTAATTTAGAATCTGAAAGAATATTTTGCAATAATTGTGTAGAAAAGTTGATGAATAAAGAAATAACATGTTCACTTTGCCATCATAAATATAAAGGTAATATTTACTATATAACAACATACAATTATTTAACTTTGCTTATATTATTATTAGTTCCCAAATTGTGATAATATTTTTGACCTTGAATATCTTTTCCCACCCTTGGGACATTATTTCCACCCTTGGGACGTTTTTTCCCATACCCCACTATGCCTACTACACAATATCATCAGAGATCCCACAGTACGTAAATCTAAAAAAAAACACTGAAAATACACCATTAAAGAAACTACTTAAAACCAATGAACAATTGATCATCAAACCTGCTGACAAGGGCAACAGACTTACTGTGGTTCTGACCTATATAATATTAGCAAATGGATTGATTTATTTTTGGTAAGACTAGCAAAAACCACAAATAGCTATGTCAAGAACTCATCACATTGCATGGACAAACTCAAAAAAATTAGACTGGACAGGAAGGAATATATACGCAGCTGATATGGAAGCTGTATATCCCAGTATAAACCCACAATGGGGAATAAAAGCAGTTAAAGATTATATGACACTACATAAGAACCCATATAGACCTCATTCTGGAAATTCTTTGGATTTGCCTTACCCACAATGACTTCTTATTTGGTAAAACAAGATTCTTACAGATCAAGGGAACAGCAATGGGAGCACCATTCAGCCCAGCATATGCTAGCATTGTTTAACACAATGGGAAGACCCACTTGTCAGTAGATACTCAAATGATATTGAATTCTACGGAAGATATATTGATGATATCATCACAAACAGGTCTCTTGTAACACAAAGAACTTGATATATATTCTCCAATGTTCTGTTTGCCTAATATCCTACATGGGCACTGATTCAATTAAAAGCAAATGGGGAACACACAACCTGGCCCTCAGAAATGGGATTGATAGACCCCTCTACCAACATATGAGGGAATATGGAATTAAAATATTTGTCTGCCCCATTGAACTACAGGACCCTTGTACTTTTTGTATGAGACATTATATCCCAGATAGTTATAAATTCTCTGATATAACCTATAACTAACAAAAATAATTGGAAAAAACAGTCTTTTTACTCAATTACAAAGGAATAACAGAAATGTTACGTCAACGGAATTGAAGATTCCTCCTATTACTGATGGTGACCAAAATTGCCAAAATCCTCAATGATATCTTGGAGGGTAACTGGAAACAGGTCAAAGATTTACATAGAGAATGTTAATGAATTTCATTGCTGTAATCGAGTGGAATATAACACAACTCAAAATGTACATACAGTTGCATTAAGCAATGGTACAAGCTAATTTTCTGCAACAGATTCATCATAGGGCACATTTAAGTTTGGAGTGGAATATTCCTTAAGAAAATGCTCTGAGGTTACTTGAATATTTGTATTCTTCCTACTCAATTTGTTATAAATTCCTAGTTGTAAAAGGAGAGTAGGCCGGAGGGACTGAAGGAGGTAGGGAGTGATAGGGAAATATAAAATTTCTTCCCCAAATATCAAAATCTAAGGCAGGGGCTTAACAAGTACTCTTTGAGGGTTAAGAAGTATTCAACTTTTCATCATTTTTATAATGCTCTCTTGAAGTGACAAGCTTAATCAAATGGAGACATTGCAAATAGCTGTGCCTTTGAAGTGATTGGGCAAACATCTATGGTTGGAAAAGCTCTTGGAAATTGAAAGATATTTTTCAAAATGATTCAATTTAAACTTTATCTTCCCACACAATAAACTAAAAATTGAAGAAAAGCATATGTATGCATACACACTAAAATATTGTTGTTCCACTATCTCTTTTGTAGCATATTAATTCCAAAAGAGTCATTTCTCTCCTAACTGTACTGCAAATACAAGAGAATAATCTTTGTTTTTTTTTCAACACTTGTTAAAAGAAGTTGTTATTATTTACAGCATTTCTTAAAACTCTAAGCAAAATGCACTGCTTTTGTAAAGTGCTTTTCTTCATAAACACTTACCTTGCTAGACACAGAAGAATAATTCAACCTCAGACACAAGTCAGAACCATTCCACTGAAAATGAACATGATAGCTTAGGGGCAGTATTTCTTTGCCATGCTCTATTTTTGGAACACCTTTCAAGTGCATTTTGGATTCTTTCACAATTTCATGAAATATAGTTAAATATTGATTGAATTTAAAGACACAAAAAATTAAACTATGGCTGATAGATTGTTAGGTGTAATTGGTTTGTGTAATTTTGAATTTTTCAAGTTTATTATTGTTTACATTTTTTAATGGAATGTTGAATGATTATTTATTTTTATATAAAAAAATATTTTGAAAAAATGTTCAGAAAAACTTACCACATCCATAAAACTCTAAAGCAATTGCGTGATATCGACCACTGTATGGTTTTACTCTTAGTCTTCTAGCTTAAATTTTCATATTCAAATTTATATGAATAGTATCATTCCATGAGTTTTCATCATTTCCATAAAACATCTAATAAGAGAATTAGTTGATAAAAGATTGAATATATGCTGTTGGAATAAATCAACCTCATTATTTCCTTCTTTATCTTTACAAAAACTTAGTCCACCATCTTCCAAACCATAGAGTAATTTAAATGTTTTTGTATAGTAGTAAGATTGACTAGATCCAGCACACCAACATCTTCCTCTAATGTCTAATCCATGTATCTCATATACTTCACCTTAATAAAAAAATGATTATTTTAACCATCAGATATTGCAACTACAATAGGCAGCAATACTAACCCAAATCAACTTGAATCCATCCTTCACCAGCTTCAATAGTATTCCAAGAGTATTCCTGATTTGGATATGTTATTCTAACATATTCTGGTCTATTGTCATTATATCGAAGGAAATCTGTAAATCTTGAGTTAGGAAATTTATTACTATCAAAGATTCCGACTTTTTTATGTTGGCAAGTTTCCAAATTGAAACAAAAAGGGCTAAAAATGATGAAAATAGCAGATATATCCTTTAATAGGGTAAATTTTCTCCAGTACATTTTCAGTTAATAAGGAACAATCACAAAGTATATTTGCAAGTAAACTTAAATGCAAATGATAAAAGTCAATATTTATTGAGTAAAATCCTTTTAGTTTTCTCTTTAATTTCCTCTATTAAAAAAATATATTTTTACTGTTAATTCTCTATGTAAACTATTCCCTTCAAATTCAACAATTTTAAGAAAATACCTCTCTCTCTCTCTCTATAGAAAACTAGTTGTTTTTAGGAAGAACAGTGTTGGAACTATTTTGAGGTCATATTTGGTGATTCTGAAAGAGTAATTTGTTTATTTACTATTTTGTATTTTAGTAGATAAACCCTATTGAACTAAGGATATCATACTCTTTCAGTATATAACTAAATGATTATCACTGTAGCTACAAAAATACACTGTTGTTCTTCAGGATTACGGGCGGAGGACGTTTCAAACAATAAACTACTATAGATGATTTGATTTTGTCTTAATTTAAAATTCAATAGGAAGAAACTCTAGAAAAATGAGTCGGAAATATGATAAACTATTCCTTTTTGACTCAAGGTCAAAGTTAGCAATCAGTCTTCTCTCCTTCCTCTCTAATTTCATATAGATCAGTAAACGCAAGATTATTCAATACATCACTTGTATTAAAGTGTTGGCTTCCAGTTTACTAATTGATTTATGAACAGTTGTAATTTTTTTTAACCATATTCACCCTAATAAACAGTGTGTTAAAATTATACAATCTAAAAAATACAAGTAATATACTATACAGATGGCGTTAATAGTAGGCTAGTTGCCACCCTTAAAGATATAATACTCATTATCCATTGATTGACTCTTTTAATTATTTTATTCATCATCTTCCATTGTTATATCTCTATCAGTCATTTGTTTATTATAAGTTTATATATTGATTAAGGTACAGTTTCATACTTTCAGTATGGTTTCATTCACTCCCATTGTTAGTAAGAATAAGATAATGGCTGCTGCTGATTTGTTGACACTTTCTGTTGTCTAAGAAGTGTGCAATCCTAATTTGAAAATTTGACATTGTTACTGGAGGTCCAATAAGAATACTGTGAGTATATTATTAAGATTATAGATTATTAAAAATATGTTGGTTAGTGATATATATGTGTTTCTCATTGCATTTTTTTAGTGATACACCAGATTCAAACATGGCTCTTCTTTGTTAAATTTGTAAAAATGAATTTTATGGCAGACAAAAAAGAATAAAATGTATCATATGCAATGAAATTCTTCATCAAAAGTGTCTCAAAAGTAAGTGTTACACTCTGCATCAAAACTAATTATTATTACTTTCTTTTTCTCAGGGACCAAAATCAGTTGATCTGCAGCCTTTGTGAAACATTATTAAAAAACAAATCAGAACACCTTGTCAACCAGAAAAGCATGGATAAAACTGACGATATTATAGGTATGAGTGAGAATGGTCCATCTGAATATCATACTGATACTTTCATCAAACCTGATGAGTGCATCAAAGATTGATTAGAGAACAGTGAAGGAAATGAAAATTATATAACATATAACCAAACCTGAAAATGTTGGTTACATTTTAGGCAAATCAGACAAACTTGACATGAGCATATAACTTTAATAGCCTTGTTTTTGTTTTACAAATAAAAAAAGAAGTATAATTGAAATCTAGATTCGATTCTATATAAATGAACCTCTCTCCAATAGTCCAAGATAAACTTTGTCAAGAAATATTTTGGAAATATATCTTGACTTTAAAAGCAACTTGTTTCCAAAGTGAAAGTTATCTTCTTCAATTTTTTAATGGCTGTTATTTAAATTTTCAACAATCTTTATATTGTAATAATATAATATATTTACAATATTCAATATGTATTCTCTTAATTTTGAATTAACTTTTTATGAGTATGGCTTTATTAGCCATGCAAGGGTTCAATTTCATCCAGGTACAGTTTCACCCACTCTCCTTTTTAATTACTTTAGACATAAACTACCAATCAAATTACTGTATCTAACAATTTTTCAATCTGAAATGTTGCTTTCAAAATCTCATTTGGGGACATTTTCTGTTTGCCCCAGAATATCTAGTTTGTCAAATGAAACAAGCCTCTAACATTCCAAAGCAGATAGCTTGTTCCAGTGGCACTTGTTTAAAAAATATAATACCAGTATAGATACCTTTTGTTTCATTGTTTCTTTTGCCATTTTTTTTGTTAGGATTTTTAAAAATAGTTAAAGATATTTATAATAATGCTTTTCAAACCGGATACGACAGAAAACGTCCCCAAATTCATGATTTAACCCTAACCCTAACCTAGCCCTTGTCTCTCCTTAACCTTGTTGATTGCTCCTAACCCTTAGATGGAACCCCCCCTAACTATAAATCAAAAGCTACTTTACTCCTCCTAACAATTTTTCAATCCGAAATGTTTCTTTCAAAAATCTCATTTGGGGACGTTTTCTGTTGGCCCCTTTCAAACCATATCACTTGTCACTTTAAATATAATTTTTTGAAAATTTTTAATTTTCACAGATATAATTTTCCTTGTTCAAAAATCTTTAAAACTCTCAACATGTGCAATAAAATACATAAAGCTGTTGTTTAAATATTCAATTTCATTACAGATCAATACTGCGTTAGTCCTAACTGTAATTTAAGACTTTGTGCAATATTCTTGCCAGAATTCTCCAACAGGTGTTATACCATACTGAGACAAAAGTGCAGATCAATAATAGTTCAATGGGGTTGGGTGCGAACGTACCCTGGGCGGGTGCAAACGTACACAAAGAATGAACAGTAAGCTACCTGCTAAAAAGTCTCTTTACATGCTGGTTGATGAGCTAAAAAAAGAGTCTGAGTTGATTGCAGTTTATGAGAAATTACTGTCAGAAAAAAGGATTTACAAACATCAAAAGAAAAAGTATATTGACATCCAAAAGAAAATTTTTGATTTATGGGATGATTTCAAGTTGAACAAATTGACATCAATTGATTTATTAATGCAGACATCCCATATCTACTCTCCAGCATAAATATCATTTGTCAAGCTTTATTCTTTTTTAGTATAATATTTAGTCTTTTAAATACATACTTTTAGATTTATAGCTAAATCTTTTATTCAAAAATTCAAAAAAAAACAAGTATAAAAATAGGGTGTGAACGTACCTGGGTACATTCGCACCCCAACTCTAGTTCAATACTACTTACCTATACCAGAACTAGCCTTGTGAATATATTTGGTTAAACAGGTAATATTTATTTCACAAATTTCTTAATTTTCTTAACTGAACAATTTTAACATGTATAAAATTTTGACTACTTTTTAAGAATAAAAATTTCATGAAATATTTTGATGTAGAATTATACTGTAGAATTCAGTTTTCTGACAATAATATACAAAAAAAAGAATAAATATAAAAGTTACTTGAAGATCATTCAGCAGATTATAAAATTAGTTTTAAAAACAGTTTATCAAAAAAGACAAAACAGATATCCTGAAACATCAATTAACACATTAAATTGTATTTATCCAACATATAAAAAATATATTAAAAAGGTATCACTGGAATGAAAATATTAATATTCCAAAAAGATACTGATGACTTAAACCAAAAACAAATGTGGATATTTTTAAAATTATTTGTAATGCGCTCAAAAAATCTTCCAACTCTTTAAAAATAATTCATCTTTACAACTGTTTATTAAATGCTAAACAAGCAGAAAGTCTGAGAAAGACATTTAAAGAGTGAAAATAATTAGTCTTTATAACTGTGAATTAAATGATGATCAAGCTGAATGTCTGGGAAAAGCATTGAAAGATTGTTCAACACTTGAAAATATTAATTTATCTTTCAATACAGATATGGGATATGGATTTAAAGTAATATGTGATGGATTCCAACCTTCTTCTAACACTTTGAAAATAATTAATTTTTCATCCTGTGCATTAAACAATGATCAAGCTGAATTTCTGGGAAAAGCATTGAAAGAGTGTTCAACACTTGAAAATATTGATTTATCTTTCAATAATGATATGGGAAGAGGATTTAAAGTAATATGTGATGGACTTGTATCTTCTTCAAAAACTTTGAAAGTAATTAATTGTTATTCCTGTGCATTAAGTGATGAACAAGCTAAATGCCTGAGAAAAACTTTCAAAGATTGTTCATTACTTTAAAATTGTACACATACATTTGTCAGCTCTTTTCTATAGTAGATAAATAGGGGTAAAGGACAGTTGACCCGCTTTGGGACAGTTGACCCCCAGATAGTTGACCCCCATGTGAACAGTTGACCCCTAAGATGGTTAATCCTTAGACTGTTGATCATTCTAACTTGTAAAACTGTCAATCTCATGAAGTTATTGTGTACTTCAATGAAAATCATCTTTTTTGAAAGAATTGAAAGTTGATAAGCTCTTACTTTTCTTTAATTAATGTTTGAAATATATTGTTAACAATTGTTAGCTTTTTGGATCAAAATGGATTAGAAACCAAACTCTCAAATCGTAAATCATTGATCTTAGAATAAAATTTGAAGAATAGACTAATAATAATAAAATAAACTAAAATAATTAATTTCATATTCATGAAAATTTGTTTTTCAAAAATTATGGAAAATACAAGTTGGAAATTTCTATGAATACATCAGCTGTTTTATCAGCATTTGCAAATTCTTCCCAAACTAAACATTTTACCTTACAATTCCTTGTATTTCATTTTCTGTATGCTACATATCTTTTTCTCTGACAACAACTTTTCATAAAGGGCAACAATCTTTGATTCATGATTTAACTTCAAAATTAAATTGTAAAAATTAATGCTCTGTCCACAGTGACTGTTTTGTCTATGATGCCAGGATTCTACATCATTGTTGGTTCTGATGGTCACTTGGTAGATTGACCAATTATTTATTTTCCAAATATTATTTCTAATAAAGATTCTTTCAAAATAATCCAAAAAATCCAGAAATAAATTTTCTTGACAAGTTCTCTTTTAATAGCAAAAAGTTTTGTAAGAAATAAGCTAAATCTCAGAAAGGGAGGTGAGCAGATTCAGACAAAACACCAATACATTCTCATATAAGAATAGATTTTATTGATAATTATTTAAAGTCTCTAAATTAAATGGAATTTATGCCTTTATGTACTCAGGTATGGTTTCACTCCTAGTCTTTATTGAATAGGGGTGAAACCATACCTGGGTGAAACCATATCTGAGTGAAATCATACCCATGGCAGGTGAAACCATACCCATAAGAAACTTAGTTGTCTTATATTATTAAATAATAATAGTTAAACCAAAAACAATAAAAAGATTGTTAGAAAATAAAAATACAGACATTTTAAAATTGAAGAAGAAAATTAAGAAAATTATGTATTAAGATTTTCATTATGCATGTTATCTTCCATTGGAAAATATTGAATTTATTTGATAAAGAATGTTCAGCCATTTTGAATAAATGCTAATTATAATTGTTTGTTAGATAGCATTATTTATAGTGAATATTTTCAGTCATTATTGAAATATGGCAGTTAAATGTAAAAATTGCAAGCTTGTTGTACATGGAAGACAGAAGAGAAAATCCTGTGTGCTATGCAATGAAATTATTCATCAGAAATGCATCATAAGTATCATTATATAATCCATATGATTATTATAATTATTCAGCTATTTCATTCATATTCTAAGGTGTCTGTTTGTCTGGATTGTGAAAAGGGAAAGTGCCTCCTTCAGACCATCAGACCTGAAGGCATAGAAACTGGTGATGTGGATGGAAAACTGAAAAATTCAATTAAACATGAACATCAAAATGCAGAAAGTCTAATTGAGTTGAATGATAGTCTTTCAAATGAACCAGAGTTTGATGATGATGGAAATTATGATAGCTGCAACATGAATGAAAAAGAAATGGAAGAACATATAAATGAGGATGTCATACATGTAAATCTGAATGAACATGCAAATGTGAATGACAACTTTCAAGCAATTAAAGGTGGAATTCAGTTGGGAAAAGACATTCTAATCAATGACAGATTTTCATTTACATTGAAAGCTAAAACTTCTAAAAGCAACATTTGGGTTTGTAGTAAAAGGACCAAAAAACAACTGCAAGAATACACCAGCAGGGGAAAATATTTATAAAGGAAAAGTTAGAACACATTCATGGTAAAAATGATGAATATGGTAGAAAACAGCCAGGATTGAAAACAGCCAGAGGCTTGATTGAAAATGGCCAGAGGTTTGATTGAAAACGGCCAAAGACTTATTTGTATAAAGAAAATGATAAGTATGATATAGATGTTAAACAAATATTGGAAACTTGAAATGATAATAATAGTCAGAAGTGATTTATTTACTAAAACAACATGAAAAGCACCATACTAAAAATAAAGCACTAAAAGTAACTACTTGGACTAAAAGAATAACATGCATCTAATGTGAAAAATATATTTTAGAACATTTTTCTAAAATCTCAGCAGCTGTTATTTCACCATTTTTAAATTTCTCCCAAGTTTCAAATATTTCCTTTTGTATGTTTAAATAGATTTTTTTCTGTAACCTCTTTAATTTCTTTTCTGAAAGCATTTGTTGATAAATTGGAATGAGATCAGCCTCTCTTTTTAGTTCATCTATCAGATTGTAGAAAGATTTAGAATTGCCAACATTTATATTTAGCCTATTGTGGAATCCCTCAACATCATTATTTATCCTGATTGGAGATTCATAGGCTGACCAAGAAGAGGGTGTCCACATGCTATCTTCAATCCAAGTATCCTCAATATAAGTTATTAGGTCCTGCAACTTCTCAGTTGCTTTCAAATGTTGTTTTATCTAAAAAAATTCATTTGAAATAACATCAGCAGGTAGGAATGGTAAAGCCAATAGCTTTTGCATTTCAATCCATTGCCCAAAGTGGTTTTTATATTCACCAGAATAACCCAATTCATATGAAAACAAAAAGAAAATTAGTTTTAAAGAAAATATTCAACACAAAATGAATTTGTACTTGAATCTTTCTGAAAACTGCCTGAGTCCAATGAAATAAACAGCCTTTTACTTCAGAATCTCGAAAATGCTTTGTAAATTCTTTCAAATGGCTCTTTCAAAATCTACCAATACTTTCTTTGGTGATTTTTCAGCAATCAATTTTTTATAGCCTGCAGAAATATTTGTAGACTTTGGTAAAAATATTAATAATATACCTTAAATAAAAGGGGATAACAGATTTTCTTTTTTGATGATGTCATTGCAAAAAGAAGAGGAACTTATTTCAAAACACCATCTCTTTTTAGAAATGAGTGAATGGAAAACAGCTGTTTGAATGGAGGATTTACAACTTTAAAAGTTCCATCTAAAAACCACATCTTAGAAGAAGCCAGAAGTTGAAGTTGGTGATCAGTTGCAAAAATTATTATTCTTTCATCTTTTTTGTGAATATCCTCTCTGAAAAATCCATTTGGAATAAATGTAAAATTGATCAGAAAAGCTATTGATTCAGATTCCTTTGGCCTGTTTTTTCTCCTTTGATAGTTAACAATTGCTTTTGATGTTGACATCTTTGGAAAATTGGACACATTTTCATTTTCCAGGTAAGAATCTTCAACTATTCTTTTGCTGCTGACATTTAAATCTTTATTTGCTCTTTCTCTTATTTTAATGTTCATTTCTATGATCTTTTCCAAATTTGCTGTTGAAGGATGAATGTGCTGCTTAGAGCCAATTTGACAATTACCTTTATATTCATTTATGCTTGCAGGACATTTTTTGTTTTGATTTCTCACACTGCATCTCCATATTCTAAAGTGTTCTCCATGTCCTTTTATAGTATATGAATAACCATTATGAACCATTAATGGTTTTCCTTTTTGGCTCCCATTCTTTGAAAATTCCAAATGCTCATCTAAGTTAGCCTCATCCATTATGTCTTCAAAAGAGCTTTCTATTTGATTTTGGGCATCAACTACATTAATATTATCTTCTTGTATGATTTCAGTTGTCATGCACTCTTCTTCATGATCAACTTCCATGATATTTTTGTTCTCTGGAGCAGTATGCAGGGCCTCACAATAACTTGTTAGCAATTCTCCTTCCAATTGAAATGTGGTAACAACAGCTTCTGTCATGCTATTCTCTTCCATTATTTCATCAGGAGTTGAAGCTTGGCTGTCCACTTCCATTGGATTGTTACCTTCAGTTTCTGATTGTTGAAGAAGTATGGAAATGTTATCATATTTGTTCAAAATTACTTTTAATTGGCATTTGTTGATTGTTGTACACATTGAGCAAAAACCATCTAAAACAATAACTTTAAAACTTAATCAAAAATAATAATGAAGTGTTACCTTTTAGACATTTCAAATGAAATTTTTTCTGGCTTAGAGTGCATATGGATCCATAATTTCTATATATTTTCTTTTGGCAACAAAAGCAACAAGGAGCCATTTCAAAAGTGCTCTCATAAAACAAAACCCCTTTCTATGAAAAAGCAATCCAAAATTTTCTGAAAAAAAACTGAAAACAAGGATAAAGAAAGATGTTTGTAATTGTAACATAAATCACACAGTAATTGTGCTATAATACATGTTTAAATTATCAAATTTATGAATATTACCTAATGGTTTCAAAGAGAAAGTTTCAAAATCAGTGAAATATACACTATCCAAAAAAAGAAACTGATAAATTTATTTACTACTGATATTATCACTCAAACCCATAAAAAATCATTTAAATCATGCAATCATAAATATGTTAATTATTTAATAATATTATTATGTTTATCATTTTCTATATACAAATAAGTCTTTGGCCATTTTCAATCAAGCCAATGGCCGTTTTCAATCCTGGCCATTTTCTACCAGTCCCAAAATGACCATCTAACCAGACATCAGAATTAGAAAAGATTTGAAAGAAATGTGTAAAAGTGACACAAGTTCAAGTGGAAAGAGATTAGCTGAAACAATTCTGTTAAAGCACAGCAATCATACAGATTCTGTGCCAAATGTTGATTATCTGAAAAGAGTTGCTAATTTCACAAGGCAAAAACTAAGGCCCAAAGAACAAAAGAAGTGGACTTTGATTAAAATAAAGATTCCAGATGATTTTTTGCAAGTTGATGTCTATGAAAATACAGAAAAAATTCTTATTTTAGCTAGCAGCCACAAAATTAATTTGCTTGGTAAATCAAATCACTGGTTTATTGATGGAACATTCAAGATTGTGAAGGCTCCATTTTATCAGCTCTTATCTATACACAGCTATGTAAAATAAGATGGAGAAATGAAACATGCTCCCATAGCATTTATCTATATGACATCAAAAAAAAGAAAAAGCTATAAAAAGGCATTTAAGGTATAATTATGAGCAACTTATTTTCAACTTTTCAAAATGTATTTCATATTTCAGAGTATCAGAAATCCGACTGGCATGTCACAACCTTACTATAGTATCTGAAATTGTTTCTACTGGACTAAATGTCTATTTGTTGTAACTTAATTTGGAATTTCCCTATTTCAAAATCTTTATCTCATGAATATTCATTCATAATAATGAGCTTTTAATACCTTTCTAGAATTGAAAAAAATGGCATGAATGACCACTCAGTTTGATATATTATTGAACTGATAAGATGATAGATATGAAAAAGGTGGTGTATATTTTAGACCAGTTAGTGTTGTAGTTTATCACAGATGGTTGCAAATACAATAATATTCTCAGTCAATAAAAGTTTTCACCAATACATTTCTCTCTTAGCATATAGCCATAGCAAAGGAAGCTAGGATCAACAATGATAGTGATAAAGTTCCCTCTTGTAATCCAAGTTTTTTCAATGTACGCATTTAAATCTCTGTACACATTTTTCTCCAGAACTTCTCTTTTTAAGGTGGAAAAAGTAGGTGGAATCACTTGAGATGGAAGAAAAGGTAGGGCTAATAATTTTCTCATCATAGTTTGTATCTTTCTTGGTTTTATAGTCAGCTACATATCCCAAATTCTAAAAGTAGAAACAATTCTACAAGCATACTTGTATTTTTCTGAAAACAGCTTGTGTCCAATGGAACACACATCTTTGGATTGATACATCTGGGTATATAGATGATAATGCAGTCCATAATCCTGACTCAAAATCAGCAAAAAACTTTTTAGGGTAACAAAAGTTTGTGATTGTTTGAATTTCCTGCAAAATATGTTCAAGTTATAAAGTCAGATTAAATATTGTATGACTCACGTTTAGTACATGTTTATATCCTTCCTTCTTTTTTGAAGTCATAAAAATGAATGCCAAAGGAATCTGTTTGGCTTCATCATCTTTTTTAATAAATGAATGGATGGAAAAAAGTTGAATAAATGATTGCTTCACAACTTTAAATGTGCCATCAAGATACCAAATTTGCTTTTACCTAATATCTTACATTGCTGCTCTGAGGCAAATATGATAAATCTCTCTTTCCCAAATATGATATCCCTCTGAAGAAAATCAGCATTTATCTCAAAAAGAGGATCATTTTAGTGAATGCAAGCTCATCATATAATAAAATGTCCTTTCCTCTCTGACTTAAACAAATGCTGTTTTTTCTTCTTCACTTATGTTTCTTCTTCAAATATATTTAAAATCTCATAGATCATTTCTTATTATCATTGTCACTATCATTATCTCATTTATTGAATGCTATTTTCCATCATATATATGCCAATAAAGAATGTGATACAGTCATATGTCAAGGTCATTATAGGTTTAAATATCTAAATTACTTTATTTATCTTACTTTTTTTCTATTCATCTAATTGGAGCATTAATTTTACATGTAAATATCATAATTATTGCAACAAAACATGCAAATGATATTGAAATTCAAACAAATAGGATAAAAACAATTTCAAAATCTTCAACAGTAACTCTAAGCCAATTATCATTTATGGTTATGATATGGATATTTTTATCAACTTGTGGAGCCATGTTTTTTGTTACATTTTGATTTCAATCTACTCAAAATTGCAGCATATTACAGGTCAACAATGATTCTACATACAATTTTGGATCCAATTATATAAATTCTCACTAATTCAATACTAAAATCCTCATTAATACAACTATTTAAATGTAAGAAGACTATTTTTCCAAAGGATCAAGTCAAACTGCAAAATGTTGGGTAAGAAACATAGGGTCAAGGTTAGGATTTGAGGAGAAAAATCTGTACAATTTCCCCATCCAAAATTTATTTCACTACAGTAAGAATATCTGAATGGGAAATGTCAACAAATGGTCAGATTTTGGGATATGTTAAGGGTAGGACTACATTCAAGAATATTTGTAAAATTCTATGACAAACCGAATAGTCAAAGAATAAAAAAAAAATATAAAAATTCTGATCTATGCTGAAAGTGACAAAGATATAAAAAGTATATTTTAAAGATATTTCAATCAATCAATCAATCATAAGTGAAAAAGTTGTCATTCTGAATTTTCATTGGCTCAGAGATGTAGATATGACTATTACTGAAGAGAAATTGTAAGAGTTGTAAAGACAACCATAATTTCTCCAATACAAAATGTCACCTTCCTCTAGACTTAATAAAATAGATCTTGTTATTACGTAACCTCTGTCATGTCTAGCCTGTTTTTTTGTTATAGCAATCATTTTTCCATTTAGATACATTCTTATATCTAAAGTTTCTCTTGGTCTTGGTACAAAAGAAAATTCAATATAGTACATGCCAGATTTTTTAACCAAATATTGATTCCTTGTTATATCCCACGAATCTGTTGAATCAACGTTTATCTCTGGGAAACGTATATTTATAAATTCGTCACAAGTTTGTAGTTTACCCGAAGCCATAAAACGAGGCAAACTAGTATTTAGTCTAAAAGCACTTAGATAGGTTTCATAGTGTGAGCTAGACACAGGTGTTTTGTTTCTAGTACCAGTTCTTGATATAAAAACATCTCCAGTATTGACGTGAATAAGGGAACTCCTTGAAAATTGATCAGTTACTTGTTGCCTTCTAATATTTATCTCTAGAAATTTGTGCGTTTGTTGTACAACATTGTTTTTTGAAATTTCAAGAATTAATTTTGTCGAATCAACTAGACCAGTACCGCTAAAACCCGCTTTCATACCCATAGAAACCAAATACCATCCACCATTCGATGCTCTAAATTCAGTTAGATCACTCTTTTCAGTGAATCCTTTCATTGCCGATATAATGGGCCATGGTATTTTTGGCTTATTAATTCTTGTACGACTAGTACAATATAAATAATTACTTGTATCATAGTGGAAACCAAGGAAAGATGTTTCTTTACCTTCTTCACTACTGTAAACATCTGTTGTAATTCCAGTTGATAGAACTGGTTGAGCAGCATTAGCCAATTCAAAAATTCCATTCCTTGAAAATGTTTCTGGACCATATGATGGTAATGCTTTACGTAAAATTCCCAATGAAAGTCCAGAATTTCTTATTCTCACGTCTATTGGTTTCAGTTTTGATGAAGTTATAATCATTGAAAAGAAATAAAATCCAGGTTTATTTATTGTTATTCTGTTTGTATTTGGGTCAAACATTCCCCCAGAATTCAAATTTACCACTGTCCAATTAAAATAGCCCTCATTGAGTGTTGTAGTTTCCTTTAATGATACCATAAAAGCAGGATTTCCTGCCACTGGACAAGGATTGGATGAGCATAATTCCGTTTGTATTGATTGACCTTTACAGTCTTTTCCACCATTCGATGGAGGAGGATTATTACACATTCGTGTTCTTGTTCTATTCCCAACTCCACACAACTGACTACACTCGCTCCAATCTGACCAATTATTCCATCCACCATCAATAGGTTGCGATCCACCATCAGACGACCTGCACATTTCATTCGAACACTTTTCAAAGTCATAAATTGGATTGAATTTTGTGAGAGGAGGACATTGTTGTACCCAACCATAACCATTCAAGCAGTTGTAGTAAAAACTAGGCTCAGTAGAACTAGGGACAGTACTGTTCAAATTTGGATGGCATTCGCCAACTTTTGCACCAACTGCTTTCCCATTAAGTATGGTTTTTAGGGAGGAATTTTTCAAAATATTGATTTTGTTCAATTGGTTCTTTTTCAAAGAACATTTCGATTCACTTGGTTGTACACAAGCAAAATATTGACATTCAGTAATAACAATCTTAAAATGTAGACCAGGAGGACATTGTTGACCATAAGCTACACCATTGTAACAATGATAGTAAACACTACAAATTGTAGGATGTCTAAATACGCCATTAATTGGTTTTTCATCCGAACCAATAGGACAAACAAAATTTGAGTTTGTCCTTTCCAATAAAGAAATTACTAAAAGTAAACAATAAAAAGTTAATTTCATTTCAAAAACATTAGTTCAAAAACACAGACACAGACACCAGACACACACGTATATATACGTAATTTAGAAAGTCCTGAATAATCAAGAAATACGATAGTAAACTTTTTTAATCAGTAAGATAAGAAAAAGATAGGACATATCAACATATTTTCTAGCTGACTGTTTCAATTTTTAAATAAAACAAAACTGGAAAAATCACTTTAAAAATAGCTGATACAAATTTAACAAAATATCGAATTAGAAATATCCTAAAAACAAAAGGTCAGCAGGTTTATTAATGAAGACAAGTTTTCTATGTGATGGGGATTAGATTGAGAAAATTATTGATAAATGAAGAAAATATCTTCAAATTGATAATTTTGCCTTTTCTTTTTACAAAAAGAACTCGACGGTAGGTGGAGAAATTTTATTGGCGAAAGGATAATGTGACAAATTAGGAGATTTAGAAATAGATAGTCTGGTCCATGCTGTTAAAAACAAGATAGGCCTATACATATTTATGCATTAATCATTGGTCCAGATCAATGTTCTCAAAGAAGTGTTTGATAGCCTTAACAAAGTATGGATATCTCTAAAATACAATATAATAGCTGTAATCTAAGTCTCAATGAGACAAATTACTAATTAACTAATTCTAATTAACAAACACTACTCTGAGTCTTTAGGTCTGCATGTTTTACTACATATGTCAATTATCGCCAAATCATCCAACTCAAGCCAATCTCCACAGTACAGTAACATTTATTTAAAATATGGACCATCCAATAAAACTTTTATGGATAGATCAATAAAAATCAGTATAGATAAGCATTTAGTCATCTTACTAAAACAATTTTTGATTGCATAACTATTTAAACTGATTACGCAATCGACAAAAATCAATACCAAAATCATATATTTCTGTAGTATTTAAATGAGAATTGTTATTTTTATTATCAAATACCAATGAACTTTGAATAGTTTTGTTTGGCAATTGTTGACAAATACAATTTGATGTGTCAAAACCGCAAACTTTTAGCTTTATGTGTTTTCTTCCATTTCACTGACTTTACTTTAAAAAAACACCGTTTCTCTATTTTTTAGACAAATTTCTACATGGAGATAAAGGTGTTAGAGAACTTTTGTAAAACCATTAAACACTTGACAATCTTCAACAATGTGATAAAGATAATCATAATTGAAACATTTACAAACATGAACAGAATGTCATAGACATTCCCACAACTCTTAAATTTAATTGAATATTTTTGTTTATCTACTGAAGAGGTAAATACTACTCATCTTAATAATAAAGATGCCTTTAAAATGTCTTGACTACATTCATCAGCTGAAAAGCAATTTTTAATAAAAAAGCAATAGTCAATAGTACAACTCAAAACACATTTCAACAAGTTGAGTTGAAGTTATCCCACAAGCTTTGAAGTTTTCCCATATAGACAATAGCTCTTTTTGAATTCTTGTGTAGGTTTTTTTTCTTGATTCTCAATATTTTCCTCTCATTTAATAGTTTCTGATACACAGAAATTAAGTCACCCTCTCTTCAGTTCAACAGTCATATAAAATGATAAGTTACCATCTGTTTTTATTCAATCTGTTGTGGTAACCTTCCAGATAATTATTAGTTCTTATTTTCTGGTCAAAAACAGACCAAGTCTCTGGAGGCCAAAAGCTACTTTTAATCCAGTTAATTTGAATGTATTCCGGTAAATATTCAAGTTTTGTTGAATCAAATTTCAATAAAAGTATGAGGAAAGTAGGGCAGACCAAATATCATTTTCATGGATTTCCATTCTCCTTCTCTTTTCTTAAATTCTGCACTATATCCAAGATCCTAAAAGAAGAAGAAAATCTGTTAAACTATTTTATTAATTTTCAAAGAGGTTACAACCTGAATTTTTCTACATATTGATTGTAACCAACATCAGACCATGTACTTCTTATACTTGATGTAGGGACAATTTGGAGTGAGACATATATGTTTTTATGTCAGATAATGATTATTGTGTTGATTGCTTCAATGCTAAAAAACAAAAAGTTGCTGTATCTTCCAATAGTTGACAGTTCACAAATCACAAATATTTACAAACAAATGTATCATTTTGGATAAAAGAAAAGCCTAAATATGGTTCCATATTTGTTACTTTTGCATAAGATGTAACAATTTTGGTAGAAGTTGGATTTCTACCAAATCACAAAAATAGACAAATGTCAGCATATTTGCTGTTCTAATATACCCCCAATTGATTATAATAATTGTGCTCTCGCTGGTAAGTGTGTGCATATGGTGAATGATAATGACTAAATGTGTACACTTTTCATTCATCTAAAATGTTTTTTAATCATACTGCCAGGTAGGAAAGGTAAACACATCATTTTTCTCAACATTTTCCCTTCATAGTGTACTGCTTTGGTCTTGCCAATTTATGCGTTTGCAACTTATAACAGTACTGGTTCTACTCGAACCTTTAAACAAAGTGTTTCAATTAAAGTGGTTTATTGAAAATAATACTTAAGCAAGTAACAATATGAAGGTTCAATAGCAGAGTAAGTAGTGGGTAACAGTAGGTTGCCAAGTTTCCAAACTAGTGTCCAATGTTGAGGAAGTAGAAAGATCCCAGTGGGTGTTGGTTCCAGTTCATCCTCCCAGGTTGAGGATAGCCCATTGGAGTAAAGCAGTGAGGAGTTATATACTTGAAGATTATTGTCTAGCATCCAATCACCACTTTACAGCTGTGAACTCACCTAGTTCATGTTTGTCCTTAGAACAATATGTTACAAAGTTCCCCACTTGAGAAAGTTAATTAATCATAGTTTGGCCAAAACCTTAGACAAGCTCATCAATAATATAATGTGGCCAAAACTTAAGTGGTACCTGAAATTGTACCTGGATGAAATTGCATCTGGGTCAAGTTGTTATTTAATATTCAGTCATAGATAAAGATTCTGTTCAAGATTTGTGATAATAATACCAGTGGAACAGCAGACAATATTAAGTGAACATGACACAGTAGTCTAATCTCAGTTTCAATATAAAGAAATACTTTTAAAGTGGAATTTAAAATCAAAACTAGTTGGTATACGCATTCCCTTTCACCAGCAAATGATATTGTCAAGAACTTTAACCAAATCACAGAAAACTGTACAATAGCACATCATCTTGGTAAAGAAAGTATACCCTAAATAATACTGGAATCACTTATAAGAAATTTAGTCCAATAATTAATTCTCAATGAAATAATGAGGCAAGCACAAACTTTGCTCAATGAATAATGCCAAAAACAGAACTGGAAAGAAATGGAAATATCCATATGTTCAAAATTATCTTACATTATTATTCAGGATGAATGAAACCAACCCAACACTGAAACATTTTCAGAACTTTCAATTCTGTTAAATTTTACTTTAAAATTGTGAACTGTTCAACTCTTACAAAAGTATAAAATCCTACAAATTGAACAGTTGTTAGCCTAGTTTTCTAGCCTCTTGCTTAGAGATAAAAGGTTTAAATATTCAATACACATCTTATTTAGAAAATACTGGCAATGTGTTGACAGAGTGCACTTAGAAGTTGTTTACATCAAGACTTTTTAAGAATGAAAGTTGATTGGGACAATTATTTATTGTAAATTGTAAACATTAATTTATAAGTTGTTAAAATAATAGAATTGTCTATTAAATAGGCTTAACCATTTAAATATAATGAACATAGAAAGGTGAAGGCTTACTATCTATGTTTATGCCTAACCCTGAGTCAAATCCCCAGATAAGGATTGTTCACAACAAACAGGGTCAAGGGTTATCATATTATGCAATAGTGGTGTAAACAATAACAGGTTATTGTATTCCCTTGCATAAAAAAGGCAATGCATTTTTTAGAAAATCATTAGATGCAAAACTAATGAAATTACAGCAAACTTTCTCTTTGAAGAGAATTCACAGGAAAGGAATTCATACCCTACATAACAATAACTCATTAAGAGGTTAAATTATAGCTCCCTTAAGAACCTTACAAAGAACTCCATACTTAATAGAACAACTAGAAAGTCCTTACTTGGAGGTTTGGATAAGATCACTCAGGTGGGTAAGACAATGTTTAATTATAGAGTGAAGTTCTTATAAGCCAAACTTAGGGAGTAGAATAACTTGAATTTTTGCAACATTTATAGGGAACAATTAATGGCAGAATATGAGCTTCAGGAAAACTCATAAAGCAAAGTCCAAGATTCTGTAACAAAGTTTTTGAAGCTATACCAACTCCTTAGCTATAAAGGAACTAAACTAAAGCTCATAGAGCTACATTAACTACCTGTAGCTCATAGTGCTCAACCAACTCCTCAGCCCCAGACATCCAGAACTCAACACATAGGAGGCTAATATGAAAATCATGGAATTGTAAAAAAAAACTGTGGAGAAACTCAAGCAGAAGGAGATAACTAATAAAAAATAAACAAAAACCAATGGAAATTGATTGGACACAGGCCCTGACCATTTCTGGGAAAAGGTTTTATTTAATTTTCCACTCCCTGAACAGAATATGGTGAATAAATTTAAGATTACATAAATCTCAGAAGAAGTAGACTCGACAAAAGGCTTGGATAAAAAGGTGAAATAGGAAAAAAAAGGTCTTAATAACAGAGCCTCATCTCAATAATCCTCTTCATATATTCATCATTAATAATTATATGTAGATATAAGCTTTCCAGCAACAGCAAATAAGAAACCTAGACATGTAAATCAATTCAAACACCATTCTCTGGTGGCGCCTGGGTACAAATTTGCTGGAAAAGAGTACTAAAGAACAAAGGTGGGCTTCTCACTCTTTGCACTCATTTGCTCATGCCTGGTTTCTTTTTCCTTGGTGGGTTTGCTCTCTGTACAAACATGACTCTATGAGAATGAAGAATTTTGTTGTGTTCTCTCCTTCCTTAAGAACCTCATTAGAGGAAGCCCATCTTATTTTTGTGTACTAAGAAATATCAATTAGAATAATATGGAATCTACACATGATCAACCAACAAAGATTAAGATAAGCTTTCCTCTAAAAACAAGAATACTCTTAGGGCTTTGTGCAATGAATTTGCCAATCAGTTAAGGGTTACAATACCAGAGATTCCTGATATTTCAATTGACAAACCACTCATACAATTGGCAAATCCCAATATCATCACTCCTTCACCAACACCAACAGGAAGTCTATTTCCAGAGACTCTTGGTCTGTGGTCTAACTGCCATGTTAGCAGGTGATCTGGATCATCTAGAGAAAACTAGGGGTTGATGGAAAACATCCAGATTAGATTTTGGCTTGAAAAATGGTTAGGGGGAAGAGATAGCCATTGATTTATACTTAGGAAATACTATCTGAGGGTTAGCACTATTCAGAATGGTTGGGCAAGCCCAAGGGTTAGGATAAAAGCAAAGTTTTGTAAACATTTTCCATAACAGCTATTATATTAGGGGACATACAGAAAGCTTTAATCATTTCTCTCTTACAGCTAAAAAAATTATTATATAATATGCTTATTTATAAATATCTATTAATGTCTTAGGTATGTCTATTGTACTGCTCTGGTCTTGCCAATTTATGCATTTATAACTTATACCAGTACTGGTTCTACTCAAACCTTTAAACAAAGTGTTTAAATTGAAGTACTTTATTCAAGACATAATACCTAAGCAAGTAACAATATGAAAGTTGAATAGCAGGGTAGATAGTGGACAATAGTATGTTGTCAACCAACCAAACTAGTGTCCAATGTTAAGGAAGTAGAAAAGTCCTAGTGGATGTTGGTTCAAACCCACCTAGTTCATGTTTGTCCTTAGAACAATATGTTACAAAGTTGCACACTTGAGAAAGCTAATTAATCATAGTTTGGCTGCTTAAGTATGACAAACCAAAGTCTGTGTTAGGCCAAATGTTATTGCATTCCATAGCATAGGTTTTTAGTAAGTTATAGATAATAGTATAATATAAGAAAAAAATAGAATAATAGTTGTCTGCTATCAAAAATCTATATATAAAAATGACATTTTTTTAAGTATGCACAAACATTAAATATCTTTAATTAATGTCTGTAAAAAATATTCTAATATCAGAAACTCCACTATATCTATCTTTCACATCTTTAAAATCATTTAATTTACAAGCATTAAGACAAATAGTTCTCAAAGAGCTTGCAGAAGATTTGAGTCCATCAGATATCACTTTAAACCCACTTCCCATGTGTTTATTGTGAGACAAATCAATATGTTCAAGTGTTGAACACTCATCAAATGTTTCTCCTAGACATTTAGCCTGTTCATCATTTAATTCACAGTAAAAAAACCTAATTATTTTCAAAGTGTTTGAAGATGATTTGAGTCCATCACATATTACTTCAAATCCATTTCCCATGTATTTACTGTCAGACAAATCAATATGTTCAATTTTTGGACAGTCTTTCAATGTTTGTCCCAGATATTTAGCTTGTTTATTAACTACTCCAAAGTGTGAAAGATTAATTTTTTTCAAAGAGTTTGAAGATGATCTGAGTCCATCACATAACACTTTAAATTCATATCCTATGTTATAATTCTCTGATAAATCAATGTGTTCCAGTGCTGAACACTCTTTCAATGTTTCTCCTAGACATTTAACTTGTTTATTTTTTAAATGACATTGTTTTAATATAATTTCTTTTAAACAGTTAGAAGATGATTTGAGTCCCTGACATATAATTTTGAAAGAATCCAACAATTCTTTGTTTGAGACATTCATTGTTTTTTAAATAAATTATACTCTTTATGAATTTACTTATATTTAGTATATTAATTAGCTCTCAGTTTTGTTTGTTTTATACTGATGTTTCAAAATGGCTGTATGATCTGTTTTGAAATGAATGAAATTGTTCAAACATGGATGATTAATTTATTAAGATATAAAATTTTTCAATATAATAGTTAAAATGCAGCTGATGCATGGAAGCCATTCTGCTGAATGATCTTCAAGTAATTTTTTTTATCACAGTACAAAAGAAAATTTAATAGTTTTTCTTTTTACATTTTTTCTGTCCACCATATTTTATGCTTAGTCATTTTTTGCAAATTCATATAATTGACTTTTCATTTTCAGAAAACTGAATTCTACAGAACAATCCTACACTAAAATATTTCTGGAAGTGAATATTCTTAAATGGTGTTCAAAATTTTACAAACATTAAAAATGATTAATCAAGACAATTAGATAATTGAGCTGAAGAAAACATACCTATTGTACTCTTGCAGTCAGAATGCCTATTCTCTTATAGGTAGTATAGTTATAGTAGTATCAAACTAGTCTGCTCTAGCACTTGAGTCATATATTGTATGACACATATTAGAGAATTCTGTCAATAGTATTGAAAAAAATGAGTTGGTGTGCAAACATACCTGTGTGCAAATGTACACTGGGTTGCACCCTGTTCTGATGTTTTTCCTTTATTTTAATATTGAATTTTAAATAAATGATTTGATTATAAATCCCTAAATGTTTACTTTTGATAAAATATTGTAGACATTAAGTTAAATATGGATTGAAGCAAATGTGTATTTCAAAAGGCAGTAAGGGCATACTCTAGGTTGAAACCACCTGAATACTCTGTCAAAGGAATTGGTATGCTTCCCTCCAGGTGGCAAGGATTCATTGACAATAATGGGCAATTCATAGTTAAATAGACATACCTAAGACATTAATAAATATTTATGAATAATTAATTTGCATAGTATACAATTTTTTTTCAGCTGTAAGACACAAATGACTAAAATTTTCAGTATGCCCCTAATACTAAAAAACTGTTACAAATGTAACTTGTTGGTGTCTCTGATTATTTCTTTTAACCACATTTTCTGTATGCTTTAAAAATAACACTAGCTCATTTCTTAACAAATTATGAAGTATATTTAAAAAATTATTATTTAGAAACAGTCATATGATTAAATGAATGGAATGTATTCTCTATATTTACATATGTTTTTATGCTTTCCCAGAAAGATTAGCTGTGAACAAAATTGAACAAGAGAATGGTTGCATTCCCTTAAATTGAATTTTGTTTCTTCCTTATTATTTACTTTTCAACTTCCTGTTTAAGAAAAACTAGCAGAAGTGAAATAATTTCATAAAAACAAAAGATTATGTGATATGACTAAGAATTTTGTATTTAGAAATGACCTAAGTCATATCAAATAATCTTTGGGAATGCAACCATTCTCTTGTTCAAATATTTGGAAATGGTTTAAGATTCCAGAAGAAAATGTGTATTTCAGTTCTTTAAAAAATAATATTAAAATCTTCATGATCAGATATTCTTATGTTGTTCTGTAATTATAAGTAAACACCAATTTTTTAAAATGGTATTGCATAGTGTATTGTCTAAAAAGTGTCATTTAGTCCATCATAAATCCATATAAATTCTTTTCCTTTGCATTAATATATAAACTACATGCAGCATTAAGTACAGTAATCATCCATTCCAATCTATACTTTGTAGTATTGTGATTGTAGGAATTGGTTCTACTCATTCAAAGTACAAAGTTTAGATCTATGAACTACATTAGTTATATTGAAAATATTAAGAATGAAACTTGTTTAAATAAAGAGAGTAAAATGTAAGGTTATGATACACATATGTTTGATGATTTCTCCAATAGATCCATTGCTGATATTAATCCCAAATCATAATTATCCCACAATTTGAATATCTGAACCTGCAATTTCTTTTGGTGTTTTTTTCAACTTTTTTTCAGATAAGAGTGTTTTTTAAATACCAATAAGGTAGGCGTTCTTATTTAAATCATCTACTAATTGGTAAAAAGAGCCCTTAGCAAAGACCTTACTGTTCTACCTTTTATGCCAAGCTTCAACTTAGTTGTTACTTCTGAGGGTAATACACAGACCATTGTTGATGTTGCCAAAATGAATTTTCAATCCATTGAGATCTGACATAATCAAACAAATCAGAATATCTATTTCTTGTTTTCATTTCATTGTCAATTAAATGGAAGATTGTTGTTATGGTAGAAGAAGGAAGGAAAGGCCTTATTCATATTTGATTGATAGTCTTTACTGTATCCTAAATTCTAAATGTACATCTGGTACATTGAAATTGTGGCTAAATTAAAATATGTTCTAAACATGTCCTGTATATTGTAAATAGATAACAGCAATGATGACATTTCCAGCAATAAAAGGGTTCATTTACCCAAATTGTAATAGATAAATAACTAAAATGGTAACCAACAATCCTAATCCTAACCCTGAATCTAAACCACTCAAATGGATATCTTGATTTTCTTAGCATTTTTTTTGTTAATGTCAAGTAGATTGAAATTATTGCAATTTTTTTGTGTTTAATTAATAAAAACAATTAAAATATCAAGAAAATGTCAATAAAAGATGTGGAAAAGATATTGTTATAAAAACAACAACAAAATGTGGATGTTTTCTGTGTAAACAAAATTTTACTTGAGTTATTGCTATTTTAAATCAAAAATGTTGTACTATTGCCATTTATCCTCATTTAAGATAGTCATTTATGGTTGTTTAAATACTACCAAGTGCATCAAATAATTCTGCAAGAGCATTTCCTATTCCACTATCATCACTAACCCCTTCAGCAAGGCTCTGTACAGTTTCAATTGTTTCGCATACTGTATTCAGTCCTTTAGCAACACCACCAGCCACTTTTGTAATAGTTGCGAGAGTATCACTATTGGATTTCCTATTTAACAATCTTTCAGGTTTACAAATGATTGGAGTTAAAAGACACATACTATAATCTTTATAGTCTGTATCCAATTGCTGATGTCTGATTCTTTTAAAAGAGTCTGGTTCTGTAAAATATTCTTGGATATTTCTAGGATAGTTTTCATCTTGAAGAATGAATAATAAATTGTGCAGATTTCTTGATGATGTACAAGTTTCACTCTGCTTTAGAAGAATTCGTAATAATGGAAAATGACACTTTATGAAAGCTTCAAGTCTGTTTTCACCAAGACAATTAGTAAAGCAGTAGCTAAATTCATCAAGATACTTCAAATGTCTGCCATTTTCAAGTATTTTTAACACGGCAAATAGAGCAGATTCTATTGACAACTGCGAAATCGAATAGGTTCCATATTTGTAGAGAAAATATATCACCAAATGAGGATCAATGTACCTAGTTGGACATTCATGCATTGGTTTAAAATCAGCTGCAAACATGAAATCATCTTTATCAATGTTTTTTAAATGTTGGTCATCTTGATTATTAAAAAAATGAACAAGGAGAGAAAGATTTTGCAGTCTATACCCCTGTGGGTAAATTAAATGGAGTAGCATACAAAACATGGCTTCTAAGGTCCACCCATTGAGAGTCTTTGCAGAGCATCTTGACAAATATTCTAAAGCTTCAAATAATTTACACCTCAGTTTTACATTTTGATTCAACTCTGACAAAATTGGTGAATTATATGTGAAGATTAAAATTTTACAAAGCCAATCACTAAGCATAAATAGCTTTGTGAATGAAACTTGTTCTCAAATAATTCTAGTAGATGCGCGAGTGTTGTCTGAATGTACTCATAGAAATTCGTTTCTGTTAAAATCTTTGCAAAAGAATTGTGTAGATATATGCCTTCACTGATAAGAAGTAAAAAATCAATAAAAGAACAAGCCGCTTTCAATATATCATCAATATCATATTTCAAGATTCTTTTGATAATAGCAATGATATATCTAACAATTGATTCATCATCAAAGAAATATATTCCATATTGTCTATCCCTTTGAGAAGAGCGAATAACCTTTTGAAATGGTAGTGATACTTCACTGACAGATGTGGGTTGCCAAAATTTTTTCATTTCCTCATCACTTTTACAATAGATAAGTTCCAACCTTCTATAAAACTTGTGATGTTCCTTGTAAATTGGAGAAAATATATTCATTGTTTTTGAAATTTCTTCCACGCACACAGATTAAAACTATGCAATTTCTAAATGAAACAAGTTTGTTCCCTTATCCTTCTTTTATGGAAAGATTTTAATTAATAGTTGATTTTAGAGAAACTACCTTATTTTTTCAGTTTATATTATTACAATATACACAAAAAAAGAAAGATGAAAGGAAAAATAAGAAAATTTTATCTCTAAATCAATCATAACAATAATTTGGATAAAAATTTGACAACTGAATAGGCCTATAGCAGTGAGTCATGAACACCTGAGTTCTAAGTTTATAGGTTGTGAAAACAATTTGGCCTTCTATTTATTGATCTCTTGAAGGATTTTCTTTTAATGAATTCATAGTAAAAATTGCCATTTTTGAAAGGGGAAGTATTGAAATGAATTATCAGAAATGTTTCGTATTAACATTTACTTTTTCTGTCAATACTTTTGTTTCAATCAAAATCCTAACATTTTTATTTACAATCCAATAAACAATTCTTATCAATATACCATGTGTTCCCACAGACTTTTTATCACTACATATTCTTATCACTTTAGATAATGTAGAAAGATCTCACAGACAAGATAGTTAAACTACCAGTTTTTTCAATTCCATTTCCCTCACATATGTGTTGGCATGATACAGTCTTATCTAAAGCTGATTAAGTTTGGGGCATGTTTCCCACATGGTTGTTCATATGGCTTATATATATTGTAAATACATTTTGAAACAATTCATTAGTAGTTTGAAGATTAAGGAGTAAATTCAAAGTAGCCAGTTAAATGTACAGCTATTAAAAAATCGTCCTGTTTCTCTTTTTTGACAAACACTGAGTCCTATTTCAAACCACAGTACGTCAAAATTATATTGATAAAATCCATCAGTATAATTAACAGAAAAAATATATTATATTGCCATGAAAAGAAAATTAAATGGAATTTTTTAAAAAAATTCCATTTAATCATTTTTACAGTTTTTTTTACAGATATAGAAATTATTAATCCTGATAATGGATATGACATTACTAGCAATTATGAGACAAATCAACTGCTAACCTCTTCTGAAAGCAATAGTGAATGGGATTTTAATCCAGAATCTGATAGTCATGCTGCTAATTCAATGCAAGAAGAATTAAGTATCTGGACTAGTTCTGACAATGACTCAATTATTCTTATTGATTCATCTGAAGAGGAGACTGAAATTACAAATATTTCAGATAGTGAGTCAATTATTACTATAGATTCAGTCACAGATGCAATTGAAAGTAGCCTTGAAGAAATGGAAATGAAGACCCAGTACATAGAATTGGAAGATGGAATAACTGTAGCAGTTGAACCAAAACAAGAAACTTCTGATGGTGAAACAAGAACCAATATAAGAAGAACTAGCAGGAAACCAATGTCATGGTTATCATTATGGTTGACACTTATAATGATTTTCAACTGCAGTAGTCCAAGCACAGTCCCAAAATCATTGTACCAAGGTGCTGCTGTTACAAGTGCAAACATAACTTTAACATTTAAGCCACCCTTATATTTCTGTTCTAATCAACTACCTACTCAGGCATTTGATCTAGCAGAGGAACCTGTTTGTAGCATAGAAGGCCAGCAAACAAAAAAAATAACAGCTGACATCTATGAATTGAAGTTACATGAAATTGTAACAAGGGCAGTCAAATGTAAAGTGTATCTAAGAACTAACTTTTACATATATTATTTCTTTGGAGCAAAGAAGAGGAGAATTGTTGATTCAATTATCAAACTAACACCTGAACATTGCAGACAGATGGTTAAAGACAAACAATCTTTCCAAGGAAAAGCCTTGACTGTTAGAAGCAACACTTGGATCTACAGAGATAAATTCCCAGAAGCATATACATGGCCAACAACTACAGAAGTCCTAGAATATACCACCATCATGCAGTTTGGAAAAGCATATTGGCAACCTCCAAATATGAAAATTACTACCAATCTTGACTACCTAGAAGACTGTCTACCAGGGCAGTCATACTGTGAAACAGAAGAAGCTATTATTGTCTTAAGAAACCTTAAAAATAATTACACTATTGGACAACAATCACCATGGAAGAAATTGGTAACCAAGTTAGCTGTATAAAATTTGCTGGTCACTATTCTTGCCCAGGGTATTCTATTCTAGACATCCCTTACCAAGACAAATTCATTGATAGTATTGGTGGCCCTGGAACCAAAGTACTAGTGCCATTAGAAGAAAGGAATCTGATATTGGAAACAGCCAGTGAACACCTATACCAAGCATTACACTATCATAGGATTGGAGAAATTGAAGAAAAATGATTATTAAACTATCCCAATAAAGTAAAAGAACAACTCACATTATATAAACGTAACAATCTTTTACCCAGCCTTAATGAATGGTATAGAAACACTAACACAAAGTATAAATTAATGAGAGCTAAGGGTAAATTGAGAGAAATTGTGACCTATCACTTGCAGCAACCTATTAGTCCATCACATTGGGAGTTAGATAACTACTATATTGAAGAAATGTTAAAAGCAGTAAAAATATAAATTCTCACTACAAATAAGAGAGGCTGCCCAAACATCTCCTCTGCTACAGTTCACTGAGCAATTATCAGGACTACTATGCAATCAATTTGTACAATGAAGTAGAATGATTGCATTACTTGCAAACCTGGACCCTCAGCTGACCACTGTATTGACAGACCAGTTGGGTATGCACAGCAGTCAAATGGGAGAACTAGCAATAGTTAAGCAATGTTCACCAATAGCTTCCACAGAAGTAGTTTGTGACTTAGCAATAATAAAGAAGGATAACAAATGTTCCCAATTCTTAATTGTTGCAATGAATAACCTTCTCTTTCAGGTAGAACCTGTTACTCATGTTCTATGGCAAGTTAATTTGGAACAGATTACCTATAATGACTGCAAAACAAAGAAGCTTTTCTACAAAACAACTCATAACCCTTTGAGCCCTGTAAGAACTCAAACAATGAAAGACAAAATGTATGTTTATTATTCTGAAAAAGGATGCAAATTTCACACTGTATCTGCAAAATCAATGCAGCTAAAGATCAATAATCAACTGTCTGAACCAGAGCTGGAAATTGCTAGGCTAGCTGACCTACTCCATCATGGGATAAAGAAAGATATTGGGTACCAACACTCAAAAATACAGCAAGCAATTGAGTCACTGGAACAAAATCAAGCTAGATATGATAGCATGGTACATATTGCAGAAGAAAATGGCATTGTACATGGTCCATCTGGAATTAAACAATTTTTTCATCATTGGTATTACCAGCCTGGAAAAACACTTTACATCACTTTATGAAATATTTGCTTGAGTATCCTAGTATTGATAATTGGTGTTATGATTATCCACAATTGTAGAGTGAGAAACAAGCAAAAGCCTGTAGAAAACACCATAAATGAGATTGAAGATGACTTCTCAGAGCAGCCCATTCCTAACACCAAGCCCAGGAAAAGATCAATCTGAGAAACAGGAGCCACCTCCTGTGATCCTACTCAAACCAAGATGAAGAGACTCATCTTCACAAAGAAGGGGGAAGTTGTACAACTTTCATTCTATTCTATTCTTATTCTATACTACTATTATATATAACTTACTAGAAACTGATGCAAGGAAATACAATAACATGTGGCCTAACACAGACCTTCTTGGTCATACTTAAGGTTCATCCTAAGTACCACTTAAGTTTTGGCCACATTATGATTGATCAGCTTGTCTAAGGTTTTGGCCAAACTATGATTAATTAACTTTCTCAAGTGGGGAACTTTGTAACATATTGTTCTAAGGACAAACATGAACTAGGTGAGTTCACAGCTGTAAAGTGGTGATTGGATGCTAGACAATAATCTTCAAGTATATAACTCCTCACTGCTTTACTCCAATCGGCTAACCTCAACCTGGGAGGATGAACTGGAACCAACACCCACTGGGATCCTGCTATTTCCTCAACATTGGACACTAGTTTGGTAATTTGGCAACCTACTGTTACCCACTACTTACTCTGCTATTCAACTTTCATATTGTTACTTGCTTAAGTATTATTTTCAATAAACCACTTAAATTTAAACACTTTGTTTAAAGGTTCGAGTAGAACCAGTACTGTTATAAGTTACAAACGCATAAATTGGCAAGACCAAAGCAGTACAATATTGTATTGAGCTGACTACTTCTCCATACTCCATGAATTCAATGTGGACTAAACCCAAATAGTTCTGACTTGGCCATTCTAAGCTTCTTGTTAGGTGGTGATGATGTGTGTTTATAAGTCAAAGAAGACCTTTTAGATTGTGGATCATAGAGGTGTACCCATGTTTCATCTCCAGTCACAATTTTTTCTAAAAAGTCTCTTCCTTCTGCTGTGTATCTTTCAAGTAGCTCCATACAATGACTCACCCTCACCTGCTTCTGAACCAGATTGAGAGCATAAGGAATCCATTTTGCATAGATCTTTCTGTATCCTAGCTCCTTTATAATTTTCCCTACAGTCTGTTGACAAATGTCTATTTGTTGGGCGATTGCTCTCTGAGAAATGGTCCAATCTTCTCTGATAAGCCTGTCAATTTCTTCTCTATTCTGACCTGTTACAGCTGTGCTTGGATGACCAGATCTTGCCAAATCTTCAAAATTTTTCCTTCCTTTTTTTATGTCAGATACCCACCTCCTTATTGAGCTTTCACTCAGAGTTTCATCCCCGCAAAAGCTTTTTAACAGCTTATAAATTTGTCTCGCAGACACCTTCTCATGCACTAAAAATGCTATGATTGGTCATTGATCGGAACATATGCACATGACTTGCAGTTGCTTATACCAAAATAAATTTGTAATACCTCAACAGAATCAAATGAAAGTTTGCACAGTGAAAGTTTACTAATTTCCTAAGATTATTGGAAAGTATCAATGATATTAGTTAAGCCATTTTAAAATTACAGCACAGTGATTGAAACTTTTTATTTGTACCTAATAGATAGCGGACCATATAACCCTAATTTTTCATAAAATAGACATGTTTACAATAAAAAGAACTTTGTTTATTCTAAAGAATTGTCAATAGCATAAAATTAATAATTTTTCCAATGTAATTGCTTTTGTAATAAAGTTCTTAATGACAAAGAAGCTTTTAAAATATCCTCACTACAATGATCATTTGAATGGTAATTTGCTCTTGAAAAAGAAACAAAATATTTTCCATCTATATTGTAAATATTTTTTAAATCAATTCCATCATTTAGGGAAAACATATAGCTATGACAAAAGTCAATTGCTATGAATATTTTCATTGTTAAATTGTAAATTTCATTTGCTGTCATTTTCTTATTAAAATTAACAACACAATCCTTCTCTTTTCGAACATTTTCCAAAGCAATGTGTTTTGAAGCAGCTCCTTGATAGAATTCAATCCCTGACAACAAAAGTATGTATGCAGTTGAAGGAAAAATATTAATTATACAAAAAACATTTCTAACATTTTCTTCCCATTTCATTTTCAAAAAATTTTTTCTTTGCTTCACTGAAATGAGATGACAAAATATAAAATGAGAAAGATATGATGGAAATCATATACTTGCCCCCGCTTTTTAAGCAGTAATCTAAATTGCAGGGAAGTATACAAAAATGGATTTAAAACTGAATTGATTGGCAAGCAGACTGTTATAATCCAAGCATAAACATCATTTGAAATATTTATTTTTCTTATA